>PVJX010029319.1:0-22952 GCA_004027295.1 Dolichotis patagonum
AATTTTCATTTTGTGGTTTTGGCATCAGGATAATAATTAGCCTCATAAAATGAGTTTAGACGTGTACTCTTCTTAAAGTTTTAGAAAAGTTTGACAAGAATTAGCATTAGCTCCTCTTTAAATATTTGATAGGATTAGCAAAGAAACCATTGGATTTGGGCTTTACTTTCTTCGCAGAGTCTTTTTGTAATTCAATCTTTACTTGTTATTAATATGCTCAGATTTTATACTCTTTCATTATTCAATTTTAGTACCTGAAGTGAATACTCATTATTTAATTTTGATATGTTTTATATATCTGGGAATTTATTCCTTTCTTCTTAGTTATCCAAACTGTTGCCCTATAATGGTTCACATCCATCCTTAATGATCTTTTTCATATCTGTGATATTAAGCTGTCTTAGTTACTTTTTTTCTTGCTGAATCACAATACTTGATAACTACAACTCTTGGAAGCAGAGCTTTATTTTGTATCAAACTTTACAGAGATTTCAGTCTATAGCATCCCAGTTCCAATGGTAGATGGGCTTGGCAAGGAAGGCTTGCTCATACCATGACATAGAGGCAGCAAAGAGAGAAAGGAGGAGTTGGAAAGGGAGATGAATTCTTGCAAACCACACAGCCGGTCATCTTCTGATCAGATGACACTTTCTAACAGCAAATCTGCCTTAGAGCCCCATAATACAACCTTTACCAAAAGCCCTGCGTGATGCTTTGGCAAGACAAGAAGGTATAAATAATAAGATACTCGTAATGACTTCTCATTCATTTCTCCTTTTTCTTAGTTGATCTATCTAAATAGTTACCATTTTGTTTATCTTTTTAAAAGTTCTGAGTTTCTTTGATATTTTATTATTTATTTGTTTGTTTATTTATTTTGGGTACCTGAGATCAAACTCACGACCTCGCGTTTCCCAAGCAGGCACTTACGCAGCTGGACTAATCCCTCGACCTCATAATTCTTTGATTTTTTTATTGTTTCCTATTATCTTTTTCATTTATTTTTGCTTTGATGTTTAGTGTTTCCTTGCCTTCTACTCGCTTTGAGCATAGTTCATTCTCTTACTAGTTCCCTGAGAGGTAATATTAGATTGCTTATTGGAGATCATTCTTCTTTTTAATGTAGATATTTATTATTATAAACTTGCATCTCTCCACTGTTTTTGAAGCATGTCACTCATATTCATATCTTTTATGTGCATTTAGTCTTTCTTAATCAGCCTTTGATTTTTAGTTGCTCTTACTATGTAATGCACCTAGCTCCAAGAAGTCAAAGTTATCTAAGTGAAATATTCAGAGCTAACATCTATTTATTAAGTCTTTTTTTAATTACAAGCTTTTCATATTGCTTTGAAAGTAGAGTAAAATTGTAAGTTTGAGCGAGCCACGTGAGGAAAGAGTGCACCATAATCATGTTATCCAGGGGTTCAAAAATGCTAAAGCTCAATGTTATGGGAGGTCAAGGATTTCCAATAAATACCAAGGATGCTATCATAAATATAGATGAAAAGTAAAAAAATCATTACGGACAAAGGTGGGTCTCAAAAATCAAACCATGAGGATTTCAAAGAGGGAACTGTCGGCTGCATCAAATTCCATAGATAAAATCAAGATGAAAATTACTGATTTTAGTAGCACAGTGCTCTACGAACATTGCCAACTGTATCAATCGGATTCACCAATGACTAAAGATTACTTAAACTAATGTACTATAAGGGAATGGATAGACCCATTCTTTAATACACTGGGTTACACAGAGAAGTAAAGAAGATGGTAGCTGACTGAGCATATGAAATTATTGCAAGAGCAGGAGTTTAGAAGCAGTGTGTTTCTGTGTTTATGGTTAAATTGGGGCAAGAAAGGGCAAAAAAACTAAAGCTTCAATCTCCTGATGAAAAATCAACAATCAATTCCTCAAATTATAACATCAAGAAGACAGAAGAAACCAATTTTATTTAGACATGTGGAGAAAATAGATTAGGTAGTAGAGGCAAATGAAGACCCTTCACTGTAAAGGGAAATAGATGAGAGGTGTAAATGGATCTTTGTGTACCAAACCTGTAGGATCTATTTGTCTTTTAAATAGCATACCATTTAAATAGAAATTTAAATACAGTATTAATAGAAAATCTATGTAGAGAATAGAATGTACTAAAACAACCAGTAAATTTTAAAATAAAGTACACTAAGAAGCAACTCGTTTTATCAGATCCTAAATATTCTACAAAGCAATAATAAAACAAAATATTTTTACAAAATCTTGTAAAAATATGAGTTACAAATTCAGAATAAAGGAAAATAGTGACACATACATGTGTATCTCAATTGAGTATAAATTAAGTACTACATAGTAATGTGGAAAGAATAAACAATTTCATAAATACCTGTGAGAAAATGGAAAATATAATTTTAAAAATATTGCCCTAATATTTACACATAAACTATAACAGTAACATGAACTAGGCACGAGGATATAGCTCAGTGGCACAGCACACGCCTGGCAAGTATGAGGTTCTGAGTTTGATTCCTGGTACCAAAAAAATGAAATAAAATTTTAAAACTGTGTCCAATTTTTATAAGAAAAAAATGTGTGATGGATATATGTGTAAATATATGCATCTTTATATATGTATATACATGTATATATGTATGTTATCTGTAAGTAGCATAGGTTTTCCTGTGGAAAACAAAAAAAAGCATTAAATCAAGAAAATAATAATTAATAAATTCTTCTCAAAATGTGATGAGCTATTCTTTATGAATTACATTATGAAAAGTGTTAAAATTAGCAATTGATAGGAGAAATTACAGGAAATATGGATAAACACATAATAACATAGATTCCTGTGCTGAAATTTTGACTCAATGGCTTGCCTACTGGGTTCAATTCCATTTCAGAAAAACAAAAAAAAGCAAAGCATAAATTCTTGCAGACCTGGTGAAATAAACTTCCAAAAGAAAACTGGACAAATCTTTCAGGCAGAACAATCAACAATATATTTAAAGATATACTATAAATATCAATAAGTTGGGGTCTAGTCAAAAAATGTGTAATGAATTCTTGAACTATATCAGGAAGAATGCAGTAGATAGTGAATAATGGTCCACAGATTTGAGAGGGTAGTTGACTTCCCAGCATGTGAATTCCCTTTCTATGTTTGAGGGGATGGGTGCTTTTACATGCTTCTGTGGCATGCAGGGTTCCATCTCTTTCTACAGGATTCCAAAAATCTGTATGTGACTCATTTCCTGGACTGTGGGAAGGTAGGATACAGGAACATGTCTAAATGTATCCGGTTTGATGGTTGGGGATTTAGCTCAGTGGCTTAAGCACCTGCCTAAATGTATCCAGCTTGACGTTCTCACTTGAGAGTTGGAATCAGGAGAGGTGACACACTGGATGGACTCTGTGATGTGCCACCATCTCCTGTCATGGAGGAAGTACCCGTTTCTTCCTGTAGCAGAGAGTGGTGCTGCAAGGCAACTCACAGCTGCCAGTCCTCTTGAAGGTGAGCTTGGCTGATGGCTGGGGCTCTGCCCAAGGTCTCACCCACTTATCAGAGCGGACCTCATTCAGTCACTAGTCAGCGTGCGAGTGTAACCCAGATCCCTTGCTGTACTCCAGAGGGCTCTGGGCATCTCAGCTTCACAGTTACCATAAGTTCAGCTGAGGCCTCTAATTGAAATGACTAGCAGCCCACTTTTCTCACAGCACCACTCTCCTGTCCCTTCTCTTCCACAAATAGCAACGTCAAAAGGACTTCCAGTAAGACATGGATGTTGAGTGTCCCCAAAGTTCCGCATGTAAATATGGGACCCCCAGGGTAGTGGTACTGGGAGATGTTTTGGGCTTGTAGGAGGCAGGCCTGTGGAAAAATCCTTAGGTCATTGAAGGGATTCCCTCTGATGGTATTATGGGACACAGTACCGTGGCTCGCTTTTGTGCTCTGCGGGAAATGTGATCATTTGTTCCTGCATACATTCCTGTCATAATATGCTGTTTACCAACACCCTCACCAAAGATCAAACCAAAGGGGCCACTTAATCTTAAACTTTCAAGCTGTCAGCCAAACAATCTGTACTTCATAAGTAACCTATGTTAGGTACTTTATTACACTGACAGACACTTGACTAAAATTTTTCTCATTAATTTCTACCTATTAATCTTTATCACAACATCACTTCTATAGTAAACAGGTGTGCAAAGAAACAGAAAAAGGTTAGAATTACTATAAAACAGAGATATACCATATAAATCTGTAAGAACATCAGTTAAAGCTTCCATAACTGTAATGGAAGTGTTTTAGCCAGGCTATTTGCGTAGCATGGGACTACAGGATTATCCACTCATAGTTTCTTACAACCTGTTCATTTCATCACAGTAAATGTAAACTTTGTACCAATTCCATGAGTTCCTCCATATCCTTCCACTCTCCTTTTCTATTTAGATGAACCACTCAGGTTTATTTCCTTTAAAATAAAAACCCTTTAACCGATCCATGTATATTTATTTTTAATGACCTAGAAATGTTCACAAATTGATCATTAAATGAAAAAAATCAAATTTCAAGAAAATATGTATAATATTATTTTTCATACAAAAATTGTCTTACCTACAAAGCAACTTTTCATTGGTACATATGCAGGCACAGTTACCTAAAGTATTTCAAACTATATTCACCAAACGTTAAAAATGGTTATCACTGAAGAAGGTAGTAAAATTAAGCATGAAGTACCAAACGAGTCATTAAAAGTTTATATATTCCTCAATATGTGAACTTTTTGCAAAAAGATATTCATGTGGTATCCTATAAATTATTCATTTTTAATTCATGTAACTTTCCTTAAGAAAGTACCTTAAACTAGCCATATAAAACTACTGACGTTCTGAAATAAACAAAACTGGTTTTCACAGAGATTGTATTCTAATGATATGAGAACTATTAGTGATGAAATAAGCACAATGAATTGTACATGAGATGGGCTTAAGTGCCCTAAAAAGTAGAAAGGAAGCATAGGAAAAGAAGGTCTGGACCATTCAGTGCTTTGGTTTATATCTACATGTTACTGCAAAGATTCATGGGCTCCTAAGTGAGGCTTTTGGCAGATAATTAGGTCGTGGGGAAGATACGCAAGAGTGGGTTACTCTACTGTGGAATTTATAGCTAAATATGGTGTTGGGAGATGAAGCCTCATTGGAGAAAGTGGGACACTATGGACATGGCCTGAAACAGCATACCTTCCCTTGCTCACTTTATGCTTCCTGCTGCTCTGCCAGGAGTGGTGGTCCTGTTGCCATTCCCCACTGCCATGCGGTCCTGCATTGGAGACAGACAACTATGTACTGAAACCTCTACAAACTGTGGGCCAAAAGAAAAATTTCATCCTTTAAGTTGTGGGTGTTGGATATTTTGTCCTAAGGATGAGAAAGTAATGAAAATGATAAGATTCATTGTAAAGGTTCTTAATAGAAAAAGCCTCAGTAAAAAGTGGTTAGTTGAGTAAACAGCTGGAAATAAGGGAGAAAACTTTGGGAAATTCTTGCAGGAAAGGAATTTGTAAGGGCCCTGAAACAAACACTAGTCTAGTATGTTTGACAAAGAAGCCAATGTGTTTGGAATTATGAGTAAAGGGAGAAGAGTAGGAAAGAAGATATGAGAACTATTGTTTGCATAGCTCTAAACACACCAACCAGAAAAAATATGAATGAGAAAAGACTTGAGTTTCTCAGCAGCTATGCAATTGTTCTAGCACACCTGGAGAGAATGTTTAGGGTTCTTGTCTACAATTTCAGACACTATCCACTAAAAAGTGTGGTTGTCTCTTGTCCTATATGCCAGGTACTGGGGTTCTAGCCTGCAGCACAAAAGGTCAAATTCCTGGGCCCCTTCTAAACATGACTTCTCTTACTTCTCCTTTGGCTTCCTCATCCATAGCTCACTGGCTGTTAAATTCAGGGCAAGTGGAAGCTGGGGCAGCTCCATGTCCCTGATAAACCTGTGAAAACCATCACTGAGAAGCCCCACTCCCTAAAGGAATCACCACCACTTGACATGAGAGATGCACAGGCCTCGGGGTTCATATCTCCCATTGATCCTCCAGTTTAGTTGATGTGCATTAGGGACTTGGCCTAGCCCCCAATCTCCTAAGGTGACTTATGGTGAAGACTTAAAAAAAGAAACAAATCATATGATTTGGGATATCCAGGAAGGTCAAAACTCTCTGGGAGTTAAGATAAAGACTTCTCTGGACATCCAGTATATATTGAATTTCAGATAAGTTCAGGAGGTACAGTAAATGTAAGACACAGCCGAGGCAAAAGCTCGTGAGAATGAGCAGGCCCTTGAGAAACACAGGCAGTAAATCTTGCCAATTACAGAACTGTTTGGTCTCTAAGGTTGGTGGTTTTATTGGCCTTGAATCCTTTGAGTGAGATTCAGCAGCCCACAGCTGCAGCACTATCTTGTCTTCAGAGACTGTGGTCAGCAACTGAACCCTTACATAGCACAGTCCCCAACAGACATGGAAGCATGTTCTCTGAGATCAGTGGTGCTCACATATGCCCGATCAGGTGTGATCCAGCCACAGCTGTGGTTTGTGGCATATCCTCCCCGGTCCAAAGAAGGCACTTCAGTGTCTGAGCTGCAGCTGCTGTCCTTTCCTTCATCTTTTCACATGCAAAACCTGTAATTCCATTTGCTTTCCTAGGGGAGGCCCAGAAGTGCCAAATTTGAGCATGTTGTCTCAGATATATGTCACTTCTGAGCCCCTTTACCATCACTTGTATGTGAGGATCCTTGGTGGTCTCACATTTATTGGCGAATCACGATGATCTCTCAGGATGGCAGAAGGACTTGTGGACCAGGAAGTTGCCTGTCCTGATACAAAGTCTTTTCCTCCACTGGGAAAAGGAATAAAATGACATGAAAATAGAGGTACTTGCTCCCTTGAGTCTGTAGGTCTCCAGATCTCTGAGGTAGAGTTTTCCAGCAGCACGCGGGGAATAAAGTAGAAATGAGTTGATACTAGATCCCCTATGATCCTATTGGCGCACATGCCCTGAACAGCAGGAAGTAAGACAATGATCCTGAGCAACTGTTGGCAAACGATGGTCTATCATTCGCATCTGACCTCTTATATTTCCTTTTTATATACCACTTTAGACCTGATTCATGGAAGGAACATTTCCCTCACTTAGAGTATGCAGCAGAATGCTTTTTAATATAGTTATGGCACTGTTCCAAGGCCCACATCCATGGAATGTTACATTATTTTCACCTTCCATGGAACCCAGTACCCACTACTTATCACTGTTTACTTCTGTAGCTTGTTTTATAAATTAATTTTGCTGTAATAGGGCCACATCATTGCTTTCATTGTGCTCCAGATCTGTTTTAGCAACACAATGGCAAAGATTAGTAGTTATGGAAGACACTATATGACTCCAAATTAACTTGTCTTAATAACTTGTCTTGGCCCATACCACATGCCAACATAATCCTACCTCTGTTCCCAGTAATTCTCTGGAACTATGTTTCACATGTGGGATCAGGAAAGCAGATGAGAGCAGTGACCTGCAGAATAGTATGTGGTTTTCCCTGAGAATAGTATAAGGCACTATTATAACTTAAAGCACAGTCCAAAAAGACACAGGCTCCCAGGCCAATCAATCAGGGTCTCTATCCCATACTCCTGCCCCTGAACACAAGATGACTACAGAAACTTTCAGCTTATATTCATTAGATCAAGTAGAGAGGCTTCCTGGGCCTCATGTTGGGAAACACAGCAATAAAGAAAAAAAAAAGAAAAAACAGAACTAAGGAAAAAAAAGATTCAGTGTCCACGTAGATTTAGAAGATAGAAAAGGCCACCAAGTACAGTGATACCTTGGATGTCAAACGCAATTCATTCCATATTCGTGTTTGCACGCTATAAAGTTCAAAAACTAAACATACATTTCCCAGATGAAACGGCAAACTAAATAATTATGATGCCTAAAAATTACACTTGCAAATGCATTTTTTCCAGGACTGTAACAAATTGCACAGTAAGGGCAACATCCCTTGTTCCTGACAACAGCATAAGAATTAGTACAACACAGTGATCATTTCCTAAAACCAAACCTCTGTTCAATAAAGCTGAACACTCTACAAAAAGAAACTGAAGTAGTATGATGTGCATATAATTGGGTCTTTGAATGTTAATCATGATAGATTAAATGGATGGATTAAGAAAAGTACAGAAGACTAAAGCACAGTCCTGGTGTGTTTATAGATGGTTAACATTTAGGTCAGTAAAATGAGCAGAGGACAGCCACCACTCAGTTAGTTGGCACCAACAAATAAGTTTGGATCCTGGACAGGTTAAAAGAGGAAAGAAGGAGAAGCTGTGCCCCTTTTGGAAGAGCTCATCTTTGGTCACCACATTTGGGTATTAGTCTTAGGTTTCATCAGCCTTCCAATGCAGACCAGCACCAGCAACTCCACAGTGAGGCTCTAGGCACTGACTTGGACTGGTGCAGCATCCTGAGTCCTCTTGTTCTGCAGTTTTCAACTTCTTGGGCTAAAAACCTACTGCATCCTATAGCTCTTCAGCATGCAGACTCATCTGTGGACTCTGCTCCCTCTGACGCTGTAAGTGGTCACGGCAAACTCTCCCAGCTCTGATCCCATCAGCCTTTCATAACAACTAGCTTAGGACAACAAAATACAAGGAACAGGAAGCACTCTGCTTCTCCGCCATCCTGAAAGTGATGCCTGAATCACAAGCATTTGTTCCTGGGAGATAACAACGCAGAGCAAAAGTACAACCTCAAGAGTTAATTCTGAGAAACGTGCACCCCCTTTAGTGTCCAGTGGATCCTGCCTCCATGATTTCTAGGCCTGGAAGTTTTCTTCTTTCTGAAGCCATCACATTCTATTCCCCACTTTCAGTCACAAGAGGCCTTACTAGGGGAAGTGCCATTCACTCCTTTAAGCACAAATACAAGAACAGTTGGAATTTCCAGAAGCAATGAACAAATCAAACACATCCAGCTAGCACCACAATGAGTCAGACTTTGGGACAGGATGTACCAGCAGAGCTCAAGACTTCAGGCTAGGACCTTCAGGCCAAAACTGAACATGAGAATGTCTCTCAATATACTAACTCTGAATAAAGACGCATGTCTCTTAAAATCCTATCCAAAATGTGCAGAACCCATGGAAAAATCATACCTCAACCAAAGGGTCAGAATGTCGAATATGAACGAGAAAAATCATCAAATGATATTAACTCTGGAATGAAGTGGGTATAAATACTGTGACAAGAACTCTGAAATGCATGTTATAACATTGATTCCATAAACAATTATGTCTGTACCAGCTTACTATAATAAACATAACCTAAAGAACCACTTAGACATTGTTCAATGCACAAATGGGAACATAAGCTATACTGATCTGCAGCATGGAACATGCTGTTCATCAGTCAATATGGCCAACATTTTTACACAGAAGAACTGGAATGATTCTCCACACAATGTCTCCCAGCAAAGAACAGTGCCAAATGCAAAAGTAAGCACATATTATTCCACCTTTACAACATTCTTCTGATGAATCAATTACAGAAATGGAGACTGGCTTGATGATCACCAGGCTTGTACTATGTAGGAAGCTACAGGAGGAAGCTGAGCAGGAGAGCTGTGGTAGCACTGTAAAAACACAGCTAGGATTCTGTGTGCTTGAGGATGGTTCCCTGGTCAGACTGTGTCAATGTAAATATTCTGGCTGAAGTGTTGTACTGTATCATTGCTAGATGTTGCTAACTTGGAAACAAGTTAAGGCATAAAGATGGCATGTCTTTATTTCAAATACATGCCAATGTAAAAGGGTTTTAAAATCAAAAGACTAATATTATAAAGGATTCTTAAAAACAAAAAAGGATTCTACTGAAAGATCTCCCATTTAGCCAGGAAGTGAAATGGGCATTTCTGACTTCTTTCTCCCCTAACTTGGGAATTGTCCCTCATCCACTGTGCTCCATCCTGCTGGTATCAAGAAAGCAATTTTTACACTATTCTTGCCCCTCACCTTTTTATCTTTTGGGCCAGGTGACTTTTTAGTAAGCTGAGGCCTCGAATCTAGCATAGTCTTGGACAGGTTTTCTCTCTGTTTCCAAGACTTTCAATGGGAATTCAATGGCTTTCATACTGTTTTTGCAGCAAAATTCTTCCAAGAGCAGGTCCCTTCCCAGCTCAAAATTTGTGATCCCAGTAGCAAATTGCCATCACTGTTTGTCACCACAGGGCCTATCAAAATGAGACTCAACACGGGAATGTGAGGGCAAGATTTCAGCAAAATCCATAGCTTTTTCTGTTAGATGCTATAAGAGAAAGAGGAGGATCAAAGTCAGTTTCCATGGCAGGTCCATGGGTGAAAATGTGCTTATGAGATTGCGTGTGGATGCGGAGAGATAGGGCTCATGGCAGCACACACATCCTCCCAGGTTTTCTGATGAGCTCCTCTTCACTTCTTCCCTCTACATTCTCCAAATGTCACTGTTTCTCACTACCAGTTAAGCTAAACTGAGTGTGCTAGAAAAAGAAATTTCAATGCTTCAATGCATGATGGGTTTCCATGTATATAATTGAGACACAGCACATTCTAATTGGGGTGACTACTGATTCTGGCATAGTAGATGACACCGTAACCTCTTGTGTGTCAGCATTTTCACAACATCTCTGGTGTTCCTGAAATTCTTAAAACAACGTTCAGATGGTACCTATTACACCATGGTGCAATCCGGGAAGAAGTAGTAATTTGTCCCATAGCGTAAAACTAAGGAGCAGAAAGGATTTTAAACTCACAATACACTTTATAAGAGGCACAAAGGATGTATTGCATAGATTTTGAAGTTCACACTAAAAGAAAATGAAGTGCAGATCCTTAAGAGAGAAGCACACTAGAGTTGAAACCATAATTCTAACTGCAGTGATGATGCTACTATGGTTGTGACACTGACAGCCAGTTTAAGCAAAATCAATAGCACTCACTGCACATGCAGGGAAATCTGGCTCCAGGATTAAGCCAACCACAGATACAAGATTCTCTCCTTGAGCAAATTGTAGCTAGATACCCTTGAACATTATCCAATTTGTTCTAAAATTAACCTACAACACAAATATTTCTTTCTACAAACATATGTAGATATTTAAGTCTTCAACATGAAGGGTTCAAGAGCCCATTCTTAAAGTGATCCTAACTCTTCCTCAAGTAACTGTATGAGAATATTCGATTCAGAATTTAACATTTACTGTAACAACTTGTGACTCCGAGCCCAACAACCTTTCTGACAGCAAAATCCACAATATGACTACTATTTTGCATTTTCTCTTATCTTTTGAAATGTATGCATTTCCTAGGACTCAGATGAGCTCTTCTGAAAAGTCTGAAATCCACTCCTTTCAAGGGTAAGCATTGGGAAAGGCAAGACATCTTACCTCACAGGTCTCTATGAGAGGATAGAATCCTGACAGCCAGTTAGCAGACTTTTCTGCTTCTCTCTCCTTAAATGGCCATTGCTCACTCTGCAAATGGTTCTGTATTCTCCCTTTAATTTAGTAGAACACATTCGCTCTTCTGGAGATGAAGTCCAGGCGCACATGCATTCTAGGGAAGACCTCTATTGCTGAGCTACATCCCCAACCTGACTCTCCTTTCCAAATGACTATTCATCACCATATAACAAAATAAATTTTGGTTCCCAGAGGATCTTCCAGCTGATTGCAAGCTGGTATCAGTAGCTCTCAGCAAACTGTTTTGGAGAGCCCCCATCACAGACACCACATTCAAATTACACAGATTCTAGATGATGCAAGATAGGTCGTTCTTGCTGTTCCCACAGGACTGTTTTCCCACACACTGCTATATTTCTAGGCTATGTGAAGTCAGGATAATTCTACCAGGGTTTCAGAGGAACCCCTCGATCCTTGGAAAAATAAAATCGCACTTTGATGGGATACTAGAAAGAAATGATAAAAGTTATTTCTTGGGGCAAAGGAGTGAATTAAAAGATAGGACTACAAAAAACCTACAACTTCTGCATGACTCATGGCCGCAGTTACCTACCCAAGGCTCAGGAAAACAGAAGCTTCCAAGGGATGAGTCCTGACCAGCAATTAACATTCACTGAGTGCTTTGTCTGTGTCAGGCACTGTGCCACCTGTTTATCTCTGTGGAACTAGATCCATGCAGAACACTTTATTACTCAGAAACCATGATGAATAACATGTTGCTGACAGACGTACTGATTAGCATGGTCACACAGCTGACAAGAGGGTGAAAAAGTGGGTTCACATGTCACTTCATTATATTTTCTTTTCTCGGAAAGAGCCCAGAATGACAGAGTGCTATTACAGCTTCTTTTTTCGTAAGGGAGACTGGGTTGGAGAAGTAGAAAAGCCATGTTTTAGATGGGTTCATATGATGCTCTGGCTGTCAGCAGTTATCATCTTCACTCAAACCTGCATGAGTTCCCTCTTTCTTTACATTTACCCTAAGGGCAATGACATGAGTAAGGAACATACATTTGGGTCTGTCAACTATCTTCTAATAATGGAAGCTACTCACCATAGGCCTCAATGATTCCTGGTTCCAAATTATTTATTCTGGTAGTAGGAAACAAACAACATAAGCTTCCAGTCTCTCATTTGCTCAGTTCTGCCTGCTGATCCTGAGTTGGAAATAGATGGGAAATAGGCAGCCACCTCCCATATCACCAATTGTCTCTATATTCTTGAGTGCTGGGATGAACACACATAGTGGATGGCAGGAGCTCTTAACCTATTGAGATCTCAATCCATAACATAAAATAAGATTTTAATGACTACAAGACTAAAGTTTCTTTCAGTGGATAACATTTATTTTAATCTTTACCTGGGACTCCAGCAAGTCACAAAAATATTTATTTGATAAAATGTTTAAATTTTGCTCATCTGTACAAAGTATATGCAATAAATTAGACATTTTATAGGGTCAGAATATTCATGTTTTCAGTGAATACATGATGCCCAGAAAAATTAGCCACCAAATTGTCTCCTTAATGTTTGCCCATGTAAATACGCATATTGGGTGGTAAAAAAAAATTTCAAAGAAGTATTTTATGTTGGCTAGTCTGCAGATGGGGGAGACAGAAAGAAAAGAAGAGAGAAAGGAAGTAAAAATTGTTAAAATGACACATGAGTAAGTACCAATTCCCTAAAATGCACATGTTCTTGTGTAGTGTTATGGTTTGCATCTAGAAGTCCCCCCCCCAAAGCCTCATGCAGTCATGAGAGGAGGCTTCTAGAATTTGTAATGGATTCATGGTTCAGTGCGGGGATTATGGGTGTGAGTGCTACAGTCTCTCTAGGGTATCTGGCCTGCATACATTATAAGGTAAAAAATCTTTCTGTGTTCCTCCCTTTTTCCTCTTGTTGATTTTGCTGTCTTCCATTGCCACAAACTATTGCCCTCTGCCAGGAATCACCCTGTCTTAGGCCCAGCAGATTATGGACTGAAACCTCCACAAACTGGTATTTTGTCACAGGAAGGACAGAAATGTAAGCAAAACATGTAGGAAATTAACTTGGTTCAAAAACATTTGAAGACAAAAGGAAAACAGAAAATCAGTAATACTCTATTCTGGCTGGACCAGAAAACAACTGCATGCTCCTTCTCTCCACTTCTAATCTATCTCCTGATGTGCTGTCCTGGTGAGCCTTGCTGGTCATTTCACTAAGACTTCACCCTTCGACGAATCAGAAGACATTGGAGTTCACATACCACAGACAAATATACATTGTAAACTTCATAAAGCAGCCAAATAAATAATCATTTTGTTAAGATAACACTTCTACTACTGTCTTTCTTCTTTTGGAAAGAGAAATTTTGATCTGGATGTAGCACTCTAAAACCCCACCCAAAACCTTCTAATACCAATCACCTAGGTGTCATAATTTTACCCTAACTTATGGTTTGATGCTCAAAAATGAATAACAACTGCATTGGTCATATATTTTTCACAGTACTCAAACTTCAACTATTAATGCTGGGGATTTAGCTCAATAGCATAAGAGCCTGCCTGGCAAGCACAAGGTCATGAGTTTGAACCATGGTACCAAAAAAAAAAGTACAAGTATTGTACGAAATCAAAGAGCCTGTCAATAAATACACTTGTTGGGTAATGAAATGAAAGTTGCTTAAGGAAAAGGTAACTAGCTAGAGTTTCATTGAAAAAATAAAACTAAAAAAGACCTTCACTAAGACATTTCAGAAGACAATAATTCAATAATAGTATTTATTTTCAAAATGAAAAATTAGTAGTACTAAGACTGGCTCAACTAGGGTGATATCAAAGGATGAAAGTGGTTAAGTTTTGTAGGGCACTGGGTCATAGAAGAAGAGGATTGCTAAGGGTCACATTGAAGATATTCCTGCTGAAAGAGCCAGTCAAATTTAGAATGCATTTGCGTTCTGTGTGGATTTGTCCCACAGAACAAAACTATAGAGAAAATCCCTTCGACGTGACATATCATGTAAAATTGCACTGTCTTGATGTAAGCACAAAATCTGATATTGTAAGACAGAAACGACTAAAACATTTCTGTGGCTGAAAAGCAGACACATTAGTTAGAAAATGTCAAAATCTTGTGCCCTCTGGAGGAAAGCAGCTTGGGAAATAAGGAAAACCATGAATGGAAAAAAAATGTTTATAAAAGTCCAAAGCTCTGAGCAAGAAAATGAAAATTTGAATAGCTAAGGACATAGTACTTTTCAAGGTAAGACTCCTGTTACTGCTGAGTGTGGACAAAAAGCTTCAGAAGAAACACTTGATGATATAGAGGAGGAGATAGAAAATACATTTCGAAAGCCTTAGAGAGACATACTAGGGATCACCTTACTGAGAGAAAGTGACTAGGCATGTATACCAATGCTTCCTTCAAAAACCTGGGAACCGAAAATTGACTGTCTACAAAAAACGCAAGCTCAAAGGCAGAATCTTAACCGTGAATATTCTCAGCGGTTCATAACTCTGCGTCAGCAGTGGGATATGGAAACCTCAGGAAGAAGAAACCTGGCTAACATGTTTCGACAACTGGAATTCAAAGGGAAACTACAGGAACCCTCCTCCTCAGGCTTTAGATACAACTCCAAGTGTCATAGCCTCTGTAGCTGCAGCACGGCACACGAGGCATTAGTCCCTCACTGGTGTGTTCAATACACCATGTACTTGACAGGACAGCAAGTTGTCACAAGGCAAGGCAGCCACTTCCTGGGAGGCCCAGCGACACACAAGTCAACCCTCAAATCCAGAAAGACTTTCAGTAAATATTGAGGGACAATGACACCGAGGCCCTGCAGATGTAAGCTTTCTTCAGCAGGACTCACAGAGAGAGGGCATTAGCCTAGACACCAGACAAAAGAGCATCCTGGACTCCTCCACTCTCCTATGCAGTGGACTGAGGGTCACAGCATTGTGTGTTTCAACCGCTTGTCATTAGTGTATCCCATGAGATGTATTTCTCTATGCCACTGGGCAGAGTGATCAGCAGAACTGACCAAGAAGGAAATTCAAGTTAACTCCTATTGCATTATTTTTCACTGAATTCATCTTTGCAATTCATTTTTAAGTAGGCTTCTGAGGATTGGGAACCACTGTGGTCAGTACAACAGTGTCCTAACATACAAGCCTCACAACAGAGACTCCTGAATTTCTTTGCATGACTACAAAACCCAGGAATGATCTGATGCCAGTTTCCACTTCCTGTGTGAATCTGTACAAGACATTTGAGGCATTCCGTCTAGAGAAAAGAGGTGTGTGAGGACTTACTGAAACAATATTCTAGCAATAGCTACACATTTTTGTTCCTTTTTGCAACTGAATATGGTTCTCCACAAAATTGGAGGCAGAATGGCCAACTCAAGCAAGAACAATTCTTCCCCAGGGAGAGTACCTTTTTATCAAAAGACGTCCTCTGATTTCTATATCGCAGTAGACAGACAAAAAAGCCATGTGTGTAGGCTCACATTTGTAATTCTGGCATTCAGGAAGCTGAGGCAACAGGACTGCTGTAAGTCGGTGGCCAGCCTGGGCTACACAGTGAGTTCAAGGCCAGTCTAAACTGGATAGTGAAACTCTATCTCAAAAAGAAAAAAAAATTAAAAAAACATGGAGACAAGAGGCATCTTTCTCTGAGTTACTTGGCAGGGCAACACACAGTGAAGCAGAGTCTCCAGTCCCTGCCAGCATCCCTGTCTTTCATTCTCATGGGAAATGAAACGCAGGAGCCTGCTTCCACATGAACCTGCTGTGGTGCCCAACATGACTTCCTTTCATTTCTTGCTGAATGTACATAATGATGGAGAAGAGGCATTTGGGAAGAGGTTAGAGACACTGCCTTGAACACACTGTCCACCGTAGGTTTCTCAATGAAGTCCCCTGGCTTTAGTCTCCAAGAGTAGTCACTCACACAGTGAGGTTGCCACTGGCAGACATTTCTTCATGTTCATATCAGGCCTGAAAAAGGGCTGAGATGCAACATGTCTTCCCATCATTCCTGATCAGAGTCATACTATGCTCTTCCGAGTTTCTATCTTCTATTATTCCTCTCTATAAAAAAAAGGACAGAGTTTCCTAGAAACCAGGCAGAGAATACATTTAATTCAAAGTGGGTCATTACACTCATGTATGAGTACTTCACCATCAGTCGTGGCAGCACAGGGAATCTGACCTAAAATACTCTGATGTGGTCCAGTGGGTGTAAATAAGTCCATTTAGCTGATTTTTCAGTGTTTCTCTTTCAGGGTAGAATTCTCACAACTTAAGATGGTATGTGAGAAAAACCTGAAAACGCAATTCAGAAAAAGAAGAAGAGGGAGTATGTCACAGGGGGAGACATCACATTCACACCAGTGGGACGGAGGCCCTTGGTCACCACCACATTGCCTAGATCAGAAACATGGGTTTGTGCAAGTTTGCTCTGAGTATGTCAAGCACCAGTTTTCACTAGGTTCATAATAACAGTCACCCATATATTTTGAGGATTTCAAGAGACTTGACCAGAAAGCGTCACACAGAGTTGGTTAAATGTCAGTCAGTTGAATATAGGAGAGACATTTCAGTTCCTATGAAACAGCAACAGTGGAATTGGCCCATGGGTGGGGGAACTTCATGGTCTGTGATGGCACCTTGTGAATGAAACCTGTGGCAGAATAAAAGCTCAGGAACAGCATGCATCTATTTAGATCAACCCCCAAATTTTTTTGAAAGTAACTTAGAAAATAGTGCACATTGTTATTTAGCACCGCTCCTTTCCCTTTCACTCCATCAGATGTTTCCCACTGAATTTCAGTGAATTCATCACTACCCAGAAGACAATTGGCTTTACATGAGCAAAGACAGAGCAGAAACCCATTTGAGACATTCAGAAGAAATCCGTTGGCCCCTGTCGTGTGCACACATACAAATGACAGCTGAACCTCACAGGTGCTGCTTGTGGGGCTCTCCTGGAATCCGGGTCATTTTCTGAGTTGGTCAGGATGGGATTTGGTTCAGAACATAGAAAACCTTGGTCTTGAACTTCCTCTGCCTTTGAGAATGATTGAAGATGTGGCATTTCAAGGAAAGGTCCTGGCACCCACACAGGAATTTACTTGGTTTTAGGAAATGAAAACACACATGGAAATGGTATCGTGCCCTCATTTAAAGAGTTTTCCCAGAGGAAGGGCTGCGATGGTAGGCATAGAATTTATTCAAACCAGCAGGATGCTCGCCTCCAAGTGGTGGATTCAGTGAGTGAGACCCTGATGCCACAAGGACTCCTGTGTGCTGAGCCCTTCACAGATTGATCAAACACCACTCTCAAAACATTCAACATAGCAGGTATGTTTTGACTGTAACTGTGAGGAAACAGGATAAAGGATGACAGGCACAAGAGCTATGGGACCTTGACACCCACACCACAGACCAAAGGAATCAAGATGCCTGGTTTCAGCCCTTTCTGCAAATCAGTGAATTGGTCACAGTGCTCTGAAGAGGGAAGAACTGAAGGAACATTTGGCCAACTGATATTTCAGAGCTGTCCCTTGTCTTCATGACTCTTCCCAAATAAACGTCCTCTCTCAAGCCTGCGTACACCCTTCTCTACCATGACTTGTAACACACCTCCCATCCATCATCCTTAGTTGCGTAGCTAAAAATGCTTCAAATACTGTATTGTTCATGTTTTTATATTTAGAGCAGAAAACAACTCCCGAGCAGCATTTCCACTGCGCACACATCCTGATGTTTCTTGGTGCAGTCTATTTTACTAAATCTGACTGCCACCTGGCACTGCAAGTTTCCAAACAAGGTGAAAATCAGTTATGGACATTGGTGGGAAAACATCGTCATTGTGTGTTTTTGCATCTGAACCCTGAAATGAGGCCATCAGTTCTGTAAGAGTGTCACACACGTGCTACAAAGGAACACAAATATTGTGTGGAAAAAGGTCTCATCGCCTTGTGAAAAGAACAGTTTTTCAAAGAGGTAGTTATCATGGATTAGCAGTGCTCAACACTGACCTTGGATACTACTATAAAGCGAGTGCGTGTAGTATAGATTACTGTGCATTGTCCCTGATTCACTTCGGAAATAGGTCGTGGTGTACAGTACAGGGATAGGCCTGTGAGTCAGGGAGGACAAGGGTAAAAGACAATGGAAGATAGGGATGGTGATAATCGAAGTGAAACATGAGATAGCACTGGCACTCAGACTGAAGTGAAGCCAACTGACTAAGTTCCACAATCATAAATCGAGACTACTATAAAATATTTTTATAAGATAAAAATTTAACATTTATACAACTTCAGAATAATTTTAAAGTCACTCAATCAGATGTTAATTTTTTCCACTGTAAATAGAAATTTACACAAATTCTTGTAAAGAAAACCTAGGAGATGTACTAAACCAGATTTGCACTGGAAGTCATGAGAGTTAACTTCTAGTATTAAACACAAACAGGTCCAATTTATCTAACTAGAGCAATTAAAGAATATTCATAGTCAACTAAAACTGTAAGAGTCTCACAAGAAAATCCATTTCTATATGTACAAAAGAAAATATATGAGTTTGAACAATTCTTATGGTGAGTTGCCCAACACAATACTACATACGTCAAAATGACTTTAAGATCATGTAGGGAAAAAATTCCTAAAATCACTTTTTAATTAAAAAATAAGATTTGGGGTGACTTAAAGTGACATATATCTGCGAAGCAAATGACTATGTTGATTGTATGTGAAGTGCAAATAAAAAGTTTATGGGAAACATGTGAAAGGCATCAGGGTGATGTTTGCTTCACATGAAGATGATTTATGACACAAGCTACACCAAAGAAACAACAGTATCAGTGCTACTGAAGGCCAGGCAAGGTGGTGCTTCTGTAGCTCTAGGGCTGCCAGTGCCAAATCTTTGGTTCCACTTTGAAATCACCAATTTTCAGAGCCTTGCTGTTTAGTTTACGCTGACCTCAAACTCACTAAGCAGCACAGCCTGGCCTCAAACTAATTATGAACCACTGGCCTTAGCTTCCTGAGTGCTGACATTATGGGAGTGCAGCAACAAGCTCAGTGTATATCTAAAATTTAATCCAACAAATTGTGGCATGTGCAGTATGTGTTGTCAAAAATGTAAAACAACACTGAGAGGCTGCTAGTGAGAGACGATCAGCTGCCATAATTTCAAAAATTCTTTTCCTGATGTTTAGCTCCAAAATAGTAGAAATAGGGCATCTGATTAGAAATCGATTCAAAATGACCAATGTCAAGGTTTAAACTACAAAACCTTCTCTGTCTTTACTCAGCAAGTCCATAAAAAATGCTTTACCAGGTCCTGAAGTCTGGTAGTCAGTAAGAACATGGGAGTCCACCTTTCCCATCAACCGTTTGCTAATTTTTAAGTCCAAAACACCAGCCTATGTTCATAAACAGGACAGCTCAAAGCAATGTTTACACCAAAAATACAACAGGGAAAACCCACGTATTGATCCATAAGTTAGCACAATTGTAGGCCTACCTTGGCTAAGGACTTCCTCTGGTACCAATTTAATCATTTTAGGTTTGAAGTACACATTTGTCCCGACCTGCAGATAAAGTCAACGAAGACCCTGGAGGGGGAGTGGGGATGAGATAGGGACAAGAGACACAAGAAATGGAGACAAGACAGGATTCTGATCAAGTCTCGTTTATTGGCAGGAAATGTTGGGCTCTTTTTTAAAATTTTATTTTATTTTAAAAGGGAGTAAAATTAAACACAACACAACAGAACACAATTGGGACATAAGAAAGCATAAATTTCAAAGTAGACAACCGGAGATCTTCACTATGTCATATTGTCTCTTGTTTTCCTCCAAATGGTTGTCCTTATCTTTCCGTATGGAGAGCTCATACTAAATAACATAGCCAATCTTTTCACAATATGTGTAGTTCACTGGCTCCCACTCGCTAGGAAGGGGGGAGGGGGAGGGGGGAGACAGGAAGGGGCACAGGACGACATGAGATGTCTGATTCTCAGCCCACAGGCAGGCAGGATCACAGTCACCCCCCAGAGATGGGAAGAGTTCCTTGTTCTCCTGGCACCCCAGGTCAACCGCACTGTGCAGGTCCCGATGCACCAGGGTCTTTCTCCATCCGGCTGCCAAAAGTCTGCCACACTCTCAGCCGCCCCCAGAGGGGAAGGAGTTCCTTGTTCTCCTGGCATCCTGAGTCAAATGTTGGGTTCTTATAGGGTATGGAGAATGAGGGAGTGAAGCCTCTTGATGTCAGCAAGTAACTAGGCAATGGTGGGTGGTCTTAGCCTAATTCAGGGAGTCCATGGCTTTGTGAACTTTGGGAAATAGACAAGATATGAAGAAACAGAAGCTTAGCTCAGAGACAAAAAACTGCATTGTGCAGAAACAGAAACTAAACTGATACGATGGTTACTATTATCAAACCAAGGTCAGTCACAAGTCTCTCACAGAAGTTTCCCACAGGGAGGTTTCCCACACACATTGTCTGCAAATAGAATAGTTACCCCTGCTTTCTTCTGAGTTCCTGTTGCATGGAATACTGGTTTACATCCTTTGACTTTTAATCTAAGAGTTTCCTTTTGGATCAGATGTATTTCTTGTATACAGCATATTGTGGGATCCTGTTTCTTGATCCAGTATGTCCTTTGATTTGCAAAAATCAGACCCCCAAAATTCAAAGATTCAATGTAAAAATGTACTAGGTAAAGATACACAAATAGCAAATGTATGAAATAATGTTCAGTATCATTGGTTATTCAACAAATGCGAGCTAAAACAAAACTGACTCCAGAAAGAATGGCTCTCACTCCAGAAAGAATGGCCATTATCAAGTAATTAATGAATAGGAAATGCTGGTGGGGCTGTAGAGGAAATAGTACCCTTCTATTCTGCTAGTGGGCGAGCAGACTGGTGCAACTGTGTGGAAATCTTTACGACGTTTCTTAAAAAACTATAATTAGAGGTCCTGTGGACCCAGCTCTTCCTCTTCTGGGTTTTTTTTTCCCAAAAGAATTAAAAACATCATACCACAGCGATGTGTGTGCACTCATGTTTATAGTAGCACAATTTTTAATAGCTAAATCTTGGAAACAACCCAAATGTGCAACAATTGAGGAATGGATCCAAAACTTGTGGTATTTTTATACAATGGAGAAATACTCAGCCATAAAAGAGGATAAACTTGAAACATTTATGGGATGCAACTTGAAACCATACTCAAAAGTGAAATAAATCTGACTCTTATGTGTAAACATTGTATTGTTGACCTGATATAAGAAACTGAAAGAGTAAATAAAGACCAAAATAGATGTGAAATGGGAAGAAACTTTTCAAAACAAAAGAGGAATTATGTTGGGGGAAACAGGAAAAGAAAGAAGGGAAAAGTGAAAATAATACAAGAGAGTTATATTATTAGTTTCACTTAGTGCATTCCAAAGAATAGTTTGTGTTAATACAGTTTGAAGAATTTTTAATGCCTTATATTGTAACTAATTTGAAGATAAAATATGCAATATATTAATTATTTTTATTCTCCCATTGTTTTGAAATTTTGTTCTAATTTTTTCATAAAATAAAATTTTAAAATACAGAACACTTTGGGAAGAAAAAAGTCAAAAATGTCCTTATTGCAACAATTCTGTGGTTGTGATTGGATACCACAAAAGTGAATATTATGTATATGGAAACAAATAGAGGACTTACAAGTTAATAAGGGTCTCGAATGTCTAGTTCAAGACTCGTGGGTGTCACTTTGTTGCCTGATCATCTTGCAAACAGATAATGGGCTGAGGAGGGAGCCAGCCCTGATGTGCAAAGTGTGCTCCTCAGTTGTCACCAAGAGTGGAGACACAGAAGGAATCAGAGCTGCAGAAGCTAAAGCCCAGTGAGGCACAGCTCTGTCAATGTCACACCACTTTGGTCTCACACACGTGTCCCTCCCAAGTGTACAGGCATCTTTGTACTTCAAATACCTGTGTGCTCCCAGATATCGATCCTGCCACATGGGTTAGAATAAAAAAATCCCAATGTTTTAATAATAAGAAGACCTGACCGCACCTTTCACCATCTGCCTGGGAAAGAGTCTTCTGTAGCAACCCCAAATCACCTCCAATTCCCTTGGCTCTGGCAGAGTTTTCACATTTCACATTCATACTGTGGCTCCTTTCTATCCTCCTGATGTCCTTGGCACTTTCTGCCTTCTTTGTTCCCAGTGACCCTCGAAAACCAATTTTGATCCCCCCCCTTTTTTAGTGCCCATATCTGCCATGCAATCTGCTCTCAGTGAAAAGCCCCAAGGTAAGACTCATCTATGACCGAGGGTTTAGACACTGCTGAGCTTTCCCTGTCAGAAAAGACCGCCTGGGTTGCTGGGCTACAGGACACA
>PVJX010029320.1:0-23030 GCA_004027295.1 Dolichotis patagonum
ATAAAAACAGAATACTAAAAGCTGTTAGAGAAAACATACAAGTCACCTATCAAGGAAAGCCCATTTGAATCACAGCAGACTTTTCAGCACAAACCCCAAGTCCAGACAAGCTTGGAGTGAGATATTTCAAGCCCTGAAAGAAAACAACGTTCAACCCAGACTGATGTACCCAGCAAAACTTTCATTCAAATTTAATGGAGAAACAAGATACTTCCATGACAAAAAACTACTAAAGAAATTCACGTCCACCAAACCAACCCTAGAAAGAGTGTTGAAAGACACACTAGACAGACATAAAAATGACCACATTCCCAAAAACAACAGAAAGAAACCACCAGGTAGGATAAGCAATTAAATAAGGGGGAAAAGCATAAAGCAACCGATTGGAACATAACATGGCAAAGTCTAGCCAATACATACCAGTGATATCCATAAATGTAAATGGCCTCAATTCAACTATCAAAAGAAATGGGCTGACAGAATGGATCAAGAAACATGATCCCACAATATGCTATATACAAGAAACACATCTGACCCAAAAGGAAACTCATAGATTAAAAGTCAAAGGATGGAAAAAAGTATTCCATGAAATAGGAACCCAGAAAAAAGCAGGGGTAACTATTCTATTTGCAGACAATGTGAACTTCAAACCTAATATGATTAACAGAGACGAAGAAGGTCACTACATACGTGTAAGTGGAAAAATTCAAAAGGAAGAACAATTATAAATATATATGCACCAAACACAGGAGCACCCAACCATATAAGACAGATACTAATGGACATGAAAAACCAAATACACAAGAACGCAATTATTACAGGGGACCTTAACAGCCCATTGTCACAGAGAGATAGATCAACTAGACAAATAGTCAGCAAAGAAGTAATAGAACTGAATCATACCTGTGAGCAATTGGACTTAGTAGATGTTTATAGAGTGTTGCACCCAACCACAACAGAATACACATTCTTCTCAGCTGCACATGGGACATTCTCCAACATAGGCCACATATTATCCCATAAAATATTCTTAAGTAAATGCAAGGGTATTGAAATTATCCCATGCATAATATCTGACCATAGTGCAATGAAATTGGAAATTAATGGCAAAAGAAATTACAAAACCTGCATGCATACATGGAAATTAAATAACAACCTTTTAAACAATCAGTGGGCTACAGATGAAATTGAAGAAGAAATCAAGCAATACCTACAATTCAATGAAAATGTGGAAACAACATATTATAATCTGTGGGATGCAATGAAAGTGGTCTTAAGAGGGAAATATATAGCAATAAATTGTCATATCAAGAAAACAGAATGAGCACAAATAAACAACTAATGCTTCATTTCAAGCTCCTAGAAAAAGAACAGCAAGTTAAACCCAAATCTCATAGAACAGAGGAAATAGTAAAGATTAGAGCAGAAATCAATGCAATTGAAACTAAAAAAACAGTACAAAGAATTAATGAATCAAAAGGCTGTTTTTTTTGAGAGAATACACAAAATTGAAAAACCTCTAGGTAACCTTATAAAGAAAAAGAAAGAAAAAAACCCAAATTCACACAATAATGACTGGAAAGGGGGAAATTACTACAGAGCCCATGGAAATTCAAAAGATTATGAATACCTACTTTGAAAATCTCTACTCACATAGAGAAGAAAACACAGAAGAAATGGACAGATTTGTAGAAACATATGAACTACCAAAGCTCAACCAAGAAGATATAGCAATTTTGAATAATCCAATATCAGCTATTGAAATGGAAAACATAATAAAAAACTTAGCAACAGAGAAAAGCCCAGGTCCTGATGGATTCATGGCTGAATTCTACAGGAAATTCAGGAAAGATTTGATGCCAACACTCCTTAAACTCTTCAATGAATGAAAAGAAAGCAGTCCTCCCTAAATCATTCCTGGAAGCAAGCATTACTCTCATACCAAAACCAGAGAAAGACCCAAGCTAAAAAGAGAACTATAGGCCAATCTCACTAATGAACACAGACTAAAAGATTCTCCATAAAATACTGGCAAATAGAATGCAGCAAATCATCAAGAAGATCATACATCATGACCAAGTGAGGTTCATTCCAGGAATGCAGGGAGGGTTTAACATATGGAAATCAGTAAATGTGATACACCACCTCACCAGAGCCAAAAACAAAAACCACATGGTCAACTCAATAGATGCAGAAAAAGCTTTCAATAAAGTCCAACACATGTTCATGATAAAAACCCTTCAGAAACTCGGAATACACGGTGTCTACCTCAACCTTATAAAGGCCATTTATGACAATCCAACAGCCAATATTATACTAAATGGACAAAAACTGAAAGCTTTCAATTTAAAATCAGATACAAGACAAGGATGTCCACTATCACCACTCCTTTTCAATATAGTTCTGGAAATACTAGTCAGGGCAATCAGACAAGAGAGAGAAATAAAAGGAATAAAGATAGGAAAAGAAGCTAAATTATAACTATTTGCAGATAACATGATACTCTATATAGAAGACCCCAAAAACTCAATTAAAAGACTACTAGAGGGAACAAATTCAGCAGTGTAGCTGGCTACAAAGTCAACACTCAAAAATCAATAGTGTTCCTGTACACAAACAAGTAACTCACCAAGACAGAAATTATGGAAATATCACTCTTCACAATAACATTTAAAAAATGAAATACTTAGGAATCAACCTAACTAAGAATGTAAAAGACCTACATGCTGAAAATTATACTACGCTAAAAAAGCAGATTGAAGAAGATATTAGAAAATGGACGGATGTTCCTTGCACTTGGCTAGGAAGAACCAACATTGTGAAAATGGTCATACTCCCAAAACTGGTATACAGATTTAGTTCATTCCAAATCAAAATACCATTGACATACCTCACAAATCTAGAGAAAACACTCCTAAGATTCATTTGGAACCAGAAGAAACCTAGAACAGCAAAGGCAGTTCTGGACAATAAAGGCAAGGCAGGAGGCATCTCAACTCCTGACTTGAAAATGTACTACCAAGCCACAGTGATAAAATCAGCATGGTACTGGCAAAGAAATAGACCTCAGGATCAATGAACACATTAGAAGATGCAAGTATAAGTACAAAGACACTCAGCCACCTGATATTAGACAAAGGGGCTAAACATGTTCACTGGAAGAAGGATAGCCTCTTTAATAAACAGTGTTGGAAAAATTGGCTCTCCACATGCAGAAGACTGAAACTAGATCCATGCCTATCAACATGCACAAAACTGAAGTCTAAATGGATCAAAGACCTAAACATTAAAACAGAAACACTAAATCTACTGGAAGATAAGTTAGTTAGAAATCTTGGAGACATAGGGGTCAACAGAGAATTCATGAACAAAATGCAAACTGCACAGGAAATGCTTCAGAGAATCAACAACTGGGATCTCATATTATTGAAAAGTTTCTGCACTTCAAAGGAGATCATAAGAGTGAAAAGAAAACCCACAGAATGGGAAAGAATTTTAGCCAGCAACCTCTCAGACAAACCAAAATATATAAAGAACTGAAAAACATCAAGCCCCCCCAAATACTAAGGCCTTCTCCAAAATGGGCATCTGAGATGAGCACACAGTTCTCAGATGAAGATATACAAATGGCAAATAAATACATAAAGAAATGTTCACCATCACTGGTCATTCAAGAAATGCAAATTAAAACAACACTGAGATTTCATCTCACTCCAGAACGAATAGTTGTCTTCAAGAAATCAACTAATAACAAATGTTGTTGAGGCTGCAGGGGAAAAGGAACACTGCTCCACTGTTGGTGGGAGTGTAGACTGGTGCAACCAAATATGGAAATCAGTATGCAGAACTCTCAGAAGACTAGGACTGGAAGCTCCATTCAACCCAGCTATTCCCCTCCTGGGTATTTTCCCAGAAAAACTGAAAAGTTCATATCACAGTGATATATGTGTACCCATGTTTATAGCAGCACAATTTGTAATAGCTAAATCTTGGAAACAACCAAGATGCCCATCAACTGCAGAGTGGATGAAAAAAAGTGGTATTTTTATACAATGGAATATTCCTCAGCAAGGAAGAAGGATGATCTTGAGGCCTTCATAGGGAAATGGAGACAACTTGAGACTATCTTCATTAGTGAAATAAATATCATAGTTATAAATATCGCACAGTGTCGCTAGTGTAAAAAGTAATAAGAAATGTAGAGTAAAAAACCCAAAATGTGTAATTGCTACTGTAAAAAAGAGGAAAATAAAGTGCTCTAAAGGATCTAATTGCATGTATGTTTAATTGTGTAAGATGAATGACCATATTACTTTTTTTGTTAGATGGTAGAGCAGAGCTGTTAACAGTCTCATTGTTTGAATGTGTACTTTGTATGTTTTAATTTTTTAACTTGAACAACTATTTCCAAGATGACAGTATGTAAGTTATCAAGTAATGATTTCTTAGTGTTTTTTGTTACTTTCTTTTTTTCCCTTGGAATTCTGTATTGTTGCTACCCTTTTTTCTTTTTTATTTTGCTTTTTTTCTTTAAATAAAATTTTAAAAATAAACAACTGCATGTATGTTTGTGTAAAATAGATGACCATATTACTGTTTTTGTTAGATTGTTGAGCAGAACTGTTAACAGTCTCACTATTTGAATGTCTACTTTGTATGCTTTAATTTTGTAACTTGAACAATTATTTCCAATGATGAGAGTATGTAACGTATCAAGTGGCAATTTCTTAGTGTTTTGGGTTTTTTTTTTGTTGTTGCTGTTGTTTTGGTTAGTTTGTTTGTTTGTTTTTGGTTCTTTTATTTTTTCCCTTTGGAATTCTGTATTGTTGCTCCCATTTTTCTGTTTTGTCTGGTTGGGTTTTTTTTCTCTTTAAATAAAATTTAATAAATAAAATAAATGAGTTAATAAATAAATTCAAGTACTTTCTCAACATTCTTTGTTAATAAAGGCTATAAGAAAAGTTCAAAAGTTAAAAATTCATTTTCTAGTTCTTTGTCCCAAAAACCTTCTAGAAATGGGCGGAGGTTTAGCTCAGCAGCATAAGTGCCTGCTTGACAAATGCGAGGTTGTGAGTTCAATCCCTGGTACCAAAAAAGAAAAGAAAAAAAGAAAGAAATGCAGTCTTCTTTCTCTAAGGAAGACAGCATCAATCTAAATGGGATCAAAAAATAGAATGAAAAAGAAAATGAGTACTAGTTTCTTCTGAAATAACCATTCTCTACTGAAAAGAAAAAATAGTATTACTGCCCATCCAGTAGGATGAAATTTCAGGATAAACTCAGATGTCAAAGTTTATTTATTAAAACAAAACACCATTTCAGATAATGCTTAGTCAGGGGAATATTCCTGTTATGTTCCAAGGAACCTTGTTGGGGTTTTACTATGTTCTTATTCAAGAGATGTACAGTATGGAATACAAAAAGGAGTGTCATGGATTACATCTAGATGTCTGCAAAAATATTCAAGCACTCAGAAGCAGAGTTTTTGGGAAGTGACTGAATTATAGGGGTGCGACAGCTAAACTGCTGTTATGATGTGGGACTTGGTTACAGACAGGTCACTTGAGGCAAGACCTAAAAGGTCACTGGTTGTGCAATTACATTCCCTCCCTGTTCTTTCCTCTTCGTTCTGCTTCCTGGCCCCCATGATGTGAGCAACTTTTTTCCACTCAGGTCTTTCTTCTATGCCATTTTGTGTTTAAACCTGCTAAACATGGACTAAAATGTCAGCTAAAATAAACCGCTCCTTTTTATATTATGGATATATTCTGTGCCAGCAATGAGGACAGATTTTTGTACTAGGAGTAAGACCATTGCTATGAAGCCACTTGAGCATGTGCTTCAAAAACTTTTAATCTGGCTTGTGGAATGATCTTAGTGAGTCTGGAGATGAAAGTTGGAGAATAAACCCTAGAATGCGTAAGTCAAGCTTAATGGGAGATTCTGATCAGAGATCATAAGAACAGAATGCAGATAAAAGGTGAACAATAAAGACCAGGTACAGGAGGATTCAGTTGGAGATAAGAACTCTATTGGCAGCTAGAATCTGGCCCATGTAAGTTATGTGCTTGCAGACAATTTGTTACATTTTGTTCATATCCTGTGACACTGCCAAAGACTGAGATTAAGTGGACTACTTAATCTATCAGAGCAAATTTCAAGTCAGCCCATTTTCAGGCCTAAGCATGGATACTGTTTGCTGCTTTTAGTCAAGTTTATAGCAAATGTCAGGAGTAAAACACAACAACAAAAACAAAAACAAAAAATTTCAATACTTTTCAGCCCAGCTAGGAAGGAAGGGCCTGCAAAGTTGGTGCCTTGGAAGGTGAGGTTGCTGAAAAGGCTAAATCAATCCAAGTACTTTACCTCAGGACAATAGAAAAGGTACCTTGAGTATATATGAAGAATCTGCAAACAACCCATCACATCCTTAAGGGTTCAAAGCTGTAAGTTTTCACTTGAGAAGAGAGGCCTGGACAACATGCTCAAGAAGAACCACCTAAGGAATTAATTTGCCAGGATTTGTTTCAGTGCTCAACCATCCATGTACTCAGAGGCTGCTACAGCCATGATCCAAGGGGGGCTAGCTACTGTCCAAGTTCATGGCAGATCTTGTCATCATTCATGTGGTGCTTGTTCTGTGTGTAAGAATGCAATAGTTGTTGGGTCAAGAAGACTTCCACCTAAATTTTAGAAGAAAGCCTGGGAAACCAAGCAGTGTGCCCTTGAACAGGCAGTGTGTAAAGCTATGAGGGTGAAGCTGAAGTGAGTGAAGCCGCAGAGGTGACTATAGAAGATTAGAAATGCCAGGAACATAAATCTGGTGAGAAAAGCCATGGGCAATGAGCAAAGTCATCCCAAAGATAATCCAATTGGGCTTTGGCAGGCAGTGCCATAGGGGTAGTACCATCAAAATCATTTGGAATTCACATCTCACTACAACTTGCCCTAAGTGCTGGACACAGACCTACATGATTTAATATTTTCTCTGCTTGGTATTGGTATTGTTTTGATTTCATCAACTTCTATCCCCCTAATCCTCCCTCTTGGAATGGAAATGTTTAACTTGTGCTATTGTGTGTCAGCAGTGTTTAATTTTCTTTTTGATTTTTACAGGGGCTTACAGCTAGAAGAGATATTGGCCTTGGGTATATCAGCATTACTGAAAATGTTAAGATTTTGGCAATTCTTAAAGAAAAATTAAGTGCATTTTGTGTATGGAGATGCATGTGATTCTTTTGATGATGGGGGCAGAATGCTATGGTTTATTTCTAGATGCTTTTGTGTATTCAGAAATGCAGCTTTTAGAGAGTGACCAAACTATGGCAGTGTTACCCATGACTTGTTGTTAGGAGGTGGGACCTGGTTATAGGTAAGTCACTGGGGACGTGATCTTAGAAGGGCATACACTCCCAAGGCCTTCCTTTCTTTCTCTGTTCCCTACCTTCCATGCTGTGAGCAGCTTTCCTCTGCCCAGGCCCTTCTGCCAAACATGGACCAAAACGTCTAAAATGTGAGCCAAAATAAACTTTTTTAAGTTGCAGGTGTCAGCTATTTTTTTTCCAAATGACAAAGAAAATGACTATAACAAGCAACTGAACAGAACAAGAGTTCTTTTATTTCTTGTGTTTAATCTTCTGATACACTTTCAGTGGAGAAAGGATCTTTGACTTTAAAGTCTAAAATCATTGGAAACAGGTTCACTACTGTAAAAAAGAGGTCTACGAATTTTCTCCTCATGAAATCAGACAAATCTGTCTAAAACTCATCTCAGCATTCTAAAACTAGACCATGGGCATATAACAGAGTAGCATTTATTCAGGAAAACTACTGAACCTTGGGTAAGAAAATCTGAGCCTGCAAGATTTTTATGTGGCCCTGTTCCCATTTCTATTTCCCACTCTGGCCCTGGATGGTTGTATTAGTGCTGTAGTACAAGCAGGGCAGAGTGAGCCTTGAACATCAGTAGCTTCACTTTCTACTAGAGAGGCTCACCTGTTTTTCTTTCACCAATTTTTTAAAATTATGACCAAATATACATATTTTTGTTTTTATAATTTATTCTTATTCTTATTATATGAGTTTCTCATATAATAGAAACATTGTGATATTTAACCTTCTGTGTTTGATTTATTTCACTTAGAGTGGCTCCTTGACTTAAAAACTCAATTCATTTCCAAGGGCTGGTTGTAACAAGTTGTCAATGAAGGCTCAGGTTCCTCTCCACAGCGTTCAAATTCTCTCTTTTGAATAAAGGCAGGTCTTATTTTCCTTAAAGAGACATTGGTCCAGGATTTCTCAATTAATTCTATACAGGAAAAGATGTTGTAATGTACCTTCCAGAACTCTTTAAGGGTTAAATCTGTATCGGAGACCCTCTGGAAGCAGAAGTGGCTGGCATTCACATTATAACTCAAGACTTTGGTCGCAATTTAAAACTAAAATTCTGAGGGCTGGGGATTTAGCTCAGTGGCTTGAGCGCGTGCCTGGCAAGCGTGAGGTCATGAGTTCAATCCCCGGCACAAAAAAAAAAGAAAAAAAAAAACTAAAATTCTGTCATAACCGAAAGGTATTTGTATGACAGGATGGTTGTAACTCAAGCATCTACTGTATCATATAATATATAATGTTGTAGCTATTTTAACAGTACAGTTCAGTAGTAAATGTATTCAGATTATTGTGCAATCAAATCTTCAGAACTCTTTTTATCTCACAAAACTGAAATCCTAAATTTATTAACCAGGAACTGCACTCCATTCTTCTTTTCCTTATATTGTAGTCTGGGGTTGCAAGGAAAACAATTACATACATTACATATAATTTATAGTATTATTTTATGGTAGTCACCCAGAGTCAAATACAAGAAGTGCAGGAAATCTGTCCACACACTAAAAACCTAGAGAATCCAGCCAAGGGCCTGGATCCACAGCAACATCTTGAATGAGTCCAGTTGAAGACCTAGAGCCCATGACAATGCCTCCTACAAGTCCAACTGAAGGCGTAGAGTCCATGACAATTATTCATGCAAGTCTGTCTTACAGATCTGTGCTAGGAAGGCCCTAAAGTCAGCAGTGGAAGCTAGGAAGTGTATGCTTACAGACTGAATGATCTGTGCCAGCAGGTTGAGGGCTCTGCACTGGAGCCAAGAAGCGAGGCTCAAAATAAGGATCAGGGTTCCCCCAAAAAGTACCACAGCAATCCTCAGCAACAACAAGGTCCCAAGCTCCTCCAACAATGGGAACAGCCAAGTTCATAGTGGGAAGCCAGTTTGACAAGCTTCTCCTGGAGACTGGACAGCATACATCTTCCCATTTGTAGCCAGGAAGTGATGCTCAAAGTAAGGACCAAAGTTCCCCCAAAATGAACCACAGCCATTCTCAGCAACAAGGATCTGCATTAGATAAATACAAACTAAAACAACATAGAGATTCTATCTTAACTCTGAAAGAACAGGCATCATCATGAATCCTTTGACATTGTTGGAGGAAATGTAAACTAGTACAACCACTATGAAAATTAGTTCAAAAATTCTTCAAAAAACTAAAACTATAAATTCCATTTGACCCAGCTATTCCCCTTCAGGTATCTTCTGGAAAGAGTTAAAAGACATTACAGTACCAAGATACATACATACTCATGTTTATAGCAACATAATAGCAGCATATAGCTTCATAATAAGTAAGTCTTGGAAGTAGCTTATATACCATCAACAAATGAATGCATAAAGAAAATATGATATTTGTACACAATGGAGTACTACTCTTCTATAAAGATAAACTGGAATCATTTGTAGGCTAATGGATGTACCTTGAGACCAATATATTATGTGAAGTAAATCAGACACACAAGTTTATATATCACATGATTTCTTTTATATAAGAAACCCAAATGATAAATAAAAAGCAGGATAAAAGATTGATAATAGGAAGTAGGGAGAGAGATCCTTCTCAAAAAGGAAGGGGATCAAGAGATGGAGGGAGTGGAACAGAGGATAGGGATAGGAGATGAATAAAGGAATTAAGATGTGTTATGTACTTGTGCCTATTCCACATAAGTAAACATTATATACTGTACATATGTACTAATAAAATACTTCTTTAATTGTAAAAAGTATAAATTACAAAAAATAAGATTGTCATGACAGTTATAAAACTCTACAAATTTGCTAAAGAGAAAGAAATAATACTGTTGGGTCAGTTTAATCTAGAGTCTTTATTTTGTAAATAATTATCTTCTCCAGCATCTGAACATATATGAATATCCTTATGGCACCTTCTATCTGTGTCATATATTTGAGCTTTGATATTGCCTTTTAATTTTTCATGTTGATGGTCCTGTTCTCCATATGAAGCAGAATGCTGAGAATACAGGTCAGAAATCTATGCTAGCATCTTAATGTTTCATTTGAACTGAACATCTCTGATTGCAGTTTATAATATTAGTGAGTATGAGCAATTCTCTACAATCAGGTCTAACATAGTCACTTTTCTACTCACTCATTTTTCAGTTTATGCTGTTGCAAATTCTCCAAACATACACAGAATACTCATTCAGGGGCAAACAAAAATATCCTCCAGCCTTAAAAAAAGCCTAAGCAACTGTTCTATCACTGTAAATTAATATTCATTTGTAGTTTTAGTCATCAACAATACAGAGCCCTGCATGCAAAATGAGGAGTCATACAGAGTCAGCACCAAGATTCCTTCCAGTCCTAGTGTAAATCATGCCCCCCATTTATTCTTGACTAAAATTCATCATTTCTACCCACTATCACCTATTTCTGTAGTTGAGCATTAATCTATTTTTGCTGCACTATTCTTTTACCATATCCTTAGAAAAGTAAGATTTTTCACATCAAGAGTAGCAGAAATGTAAAACACCAGCTTCTAGAAAGCTGAATCCAAGGACATTCTAAAATAATTTCCTCAAAATCTAATGTCAACGTATTTCTGACTCCTAAATCAAGGAAATGACTAGTAGTATTTTTGAAAATCAGGAAAGAAATGCACTGAATAGAATTCTCTCCAGTTTAAAATAAACTAAAATATAATGCAAATTCAGTCCAGCATGGTCACAGGTAGTTATGATTGTTAACCTCTGCTGAGAAAGGCTGTAAGGAAAGTGATTTGTTATTTTAAGAATTACATTTAGGTAATGTTGGTCTCTTATCTTTTTGTTTTCTTTTTTCTTCCAGTACTAGAGAATGAGTGAGAAAATTCAAAAATGGAAAGTGATTCACATTAGGGAAGGAAATGAGAAAAATTCTTAAAAAGGGATGCAGGTATTGACTTTTCACATGTAAGATCTTATCTTGAGACAGTATCTTGATAAGTTACCTAGGCTGGTCTTGAGCTTGGCAGCCTCTCATATAACTAGCATTGCAGACATACTCCAATGTGCCTAGTTATTATTTGTGCTTTTTTGAACTGCAAAAATATATTTCTTTTACATTTCAAAGTCTAATAATTAACCAAAAACAAAGGTTTTGAATTTGTTTATGTATATTTTCTTTTGGAAAAAAAAGGGATGTATAGCAATAATGAACTTTAAGAAAAAAAACACAAACTTCACTATCAAAAAGATTTAGCTTCAAGCTCTAGTTTGTTTTATGTTTCATTTATCATTTTCTCTCATTGCCTACTGTATGTTAGCTGTTCAATAAATATTCATTAAACTGAACTAAAGCACTGAAGTCATGCCTCTCCTAACCTCCATCTTCGTAATGTTGGATAAATCAATTTCTTCACATTCAAGGTAGACTACTTCATAGAATTCAGCAGTCTCCAGCCCTTTGGACACCAGGAACCAGTTTTGTGAATGACGATTTTTCACAGACTGGGGAGGTGAAAGGATGGTTTTAGGTTTATTTAAAGGAGCACACAACCTCAAAATATTCACTTGAACAGCTCACAGTAGAGTTCACACTCCTATGACAATGGCTGGTGGTCACTGAGCTGACAGGAGATGGAGCTCAGATCACAATGTGAGTGATGGGGAAAAGTTATAAATACAGACAGAGCTTCATTGTCTTACCTGCCTGTTGCCCATTTCCTGCTATGTGGCCCTGTACCTAACAGGCTATGACCCAGGAGCTGGTGACCCCCAGTTTAAATGACACATATGAAGCTAAAGCAGGAGGATCACTGTGAGCTCCAAGACAGCCTGCACTATATATAGTGAACACAAGGCCAGCTTGACCTACACAGCTAGGGACTGTCTCTGAATAAATAAACAACACATGTAGAAAACACTAAGCACAGTACTTAGTACAAGTTCCTATGCATTCTCATCTTTAATTTTAAAATAAGTCTCTTCCCAGTGGGAAATAGTAGTATTTTTGTTTTGTTTTTTGTTTTGGTACCCAGGAACAAACTCAGGAACTTGCGCTTGCCAGGCAAGCATTGTACTGTGGAGCCATATCCCCAGGCCTAGAGTAGCAATTTTAACAAGGTAAACCTTTGGTTGTCCTTCATCTGACTTTTAAATACCACTTGGAAGACAGCAAAGATAGGCCAAGAAAAACACTGTCTTTGGTATCCTTCAGAGGTCCCACAACCATCCATGCATTCAGTGAATTATGTGAAGAACTTGTAAGACTTGGAAGCAGTTGTATTCATGGTGATTGTTTCTGATGGCAATCACCAAAGGAAAAAGACATTATGAGGGGGAATATAAGGGAAATCTATGTACAGGCTTTCTATCTTCCCTCATACCAGAAAGAAACATGTTCCTTCCTCTAAGATACAGCAACACATGTGCACTACTGTTCCCACTGAGTCCTGCTTGAGACTCAAAATTCAGAGTTTCTACTGAGCATCTGAGACAAAGACAAGGTGCCCTCTCACAACTACTAAAGCTTCCAATTCCCAGAAGGAAGCAGGGGTGCAGTGCCTGAGGTGGGCAAAAAAAAAACCCTACCATTTAGAGAATTTTGAAAGCAAAGTTCCTAGAGGTCAGCTAAGTGCCACTGTGAAAGGAAACTATTCTAGTTTTTCAAAAAACTACCATGTCTTTCATTTTGGTAATTTTTCTTAGTGCATATTAGTAACACAGGATTAAGAGATTTTCTGGTATGCTAATACATGCATATAACACATGCACTTTGATTATTTTCAGTCTCATTATCTCTCTCTCTCTTTCCTCCCCAATCCTCTTCCTCATCTCTAAAAGTCAATCTAGCTTTTATTTCTCCTCCCTCATTCTCTTCCTTTCCTTCTTTCCTTCCCTCTTTTCTTCTTCTCTCCCTCTCCTCCCTCTTTCTCTCCCTCTCTTTCTTTCATCTCTCACTCTCTCCTTCTCTTACCTTTCTCATATTAGAGAACACATGTGGCACTTAACTTTTGGAGTGGCATACTTCACTTAACATGATGGTCTCCAGTTTCATCTACTTTCCTGCAAATAGAATGATTTCATTCTTCATTATGACTGAATAGCATTCCATTTTGTATATATACCATATTTTCTTCATTCATCTGTTGGCAGACAACTAAAATGTCTCCACAGTTTAGCTGCTGTGAATTGTGCCACTTAAACATGAATATTTGTGTCACTACAGTATACTATCTTTAATTCTTTCCGGAATATGTCAAGGAATGGTACTGCTGAATCAAATGGTATTTCTATTTTTAGTTTTTTGAGTAATTTCTGTATTTTTCTCCACAGTGTCAAATTAGATACATTGCCCTATCAACAGTGTAAAAAGGTTCCCTTTTCCTCCGGCATCCTTGCCAGGACTCATGGTTTTCTGTATTTTTGATGATAGCCATTTTGCCAGGGATGAGATGGAATCTCAGTGTAATTTTGATTTGCATTTCCCTAACATCTAAAGATGTTGAACTTTTTTCATATACTTTTTGGTCATTTATACTCTTTTGAGAAATGTACATTGCATTCACTTGACCAATTACTAATTAGATTTGGGGGGGATTTTTGGAGCTATTTTTTTATTTCTTTACATATTCAAGAATAATTTCTTGAAGATAGAAGCACACGCTATGTTAACTTTTCCTGCAGGCCAACACAACCAACACTGGGAAGAAGGAAACAGAGTAGTAAGAAATAGGGCAAATAAAGAAAGGCCAAAATAGTTGAAATGAAGAGAGAAGAAATGAAAGAGAAAGGAAGACAAGTACAAGGAAGAGGGAAGCAGAAAGAAGACAAAGTTTGCACCTGGCTGGCTCAACCTTGCTCTTTAAAGAGTCACTTGATCATCTAATACTCCTTCTGGATGCCACTCCTACTTATGCCACATCTCACACTCTGCTTCCTTTATAGCTACCCTGTGTGTGCCTGTTTCTCTCTCATGCTTCCTCTCTCCCTTATTCATAAACACACGTACATATTTATTATCAGTCACTTTTTCATCACTGTGACAAAATACCTGAGAAAAACGCTTAAAGCAGAACAGGTTTATTTTGCCTCAGTGTCAGAGGTTACTACAAGACAGGAGGGTGTGGTGGAACAAACCTGTCCACTGAGTGGCAGCAAGGAAAGGTAGGGGTGGGAGAGGCTAAAAGAAGAAGAGGCAGGGTAAAAGATATGCCCTTCGAAGGCATGCCCCAATGAACTACTTCCTCCAACTGGACCCCACCTCCTAATAGCCCATTAAGCTCTGAACTCCTCAATGGATTTAGCTATTGATGAAGTTAGTGTCCTTCTGATCCTATCACATCCAGGTTCCACCTCTGAAAATTTTTGCACTGGGGATTAAGACTTCAATGCAATGCATTTGGGGGCCATTTTCCATCTAAATCATAACATACATGGATATGTAATACAGTGTAATATAAACATATGTATATAGTACTTAGTCCTGATAGATTGGTTCTATCTGACTGCTTTGATAAAGAGAAAGGAGAAGGAAGAGGGAGAGAAGCCCAATAGTTGTAAGATTAACAAGGCAAAAGCATTCAAGCTAAGTGGAACCAGATGGCATTAACAGGCTCTCCGAGCCCCTCTGAACTTTGAAAGAAATATGTAGTTCTTTAGCTTTAGAAGACACGAGACACTGGAAAAATATCATAGCAGAATGGGCTCTTCTAAGTATATCTTTAAAGTACAATGACTCCCTTCACTTCTGAGAGGTCACAGGTTAGTTCTCTCATTTAGATACTTGGTGCAAGTTTTTAAAAAGCTGAAAGGTGCTACGATTTTATTCCTCCAACCCTTCCTTTTTTTGACTTCCAAAGTTCATAAAAAGGAAAAGAAGATAAAGGAGCTATGCCTTGCCCTATGCTTTTGTAATTGAAAAATATGACAGATCCTTTTCTCTTTCTCTCACATTTTGTATTTTAAAAATTGCTGTCAGACTAATGCTTTGCCAAGTTTCAACCCCAAGTGAAATCTTACCAAGAAAACTAAAAGATGTATCAAAAACAGATGGCTGGTAGGTATAATCATACAGTCAATGCATGTCTTAAAGTTTTTAAACAATCACCATTTCTCTATGTTAAATGCATAATATTACTTATAATTATATTTATATAGAGAAATATGAATCCTTTTATCATTATGATTTCTTATCACTGAGGTTTCATTAATCCCTGCTTTCAATGCCTAGTGCTACAAAATAGGTTTTCTTTTGAAAAAAATATATATCCATCTGGATTAAAAATATATACACTTGATGAAAGGAGAAATTTGAAAAAATAACAATGGCATCTTTCAATTTTCAGTTACATGAAAGGACACATTTTCACAACTCTAGAGAATGGTAGTGACCAAATAAATACAAGATAATTTTCATCAGGCACATTAAACTCATGTAAATAAAAACTTAACATCATCTAGACCCTTCTAAAAATACAATGGGCTACCTCATGTAGAAGTTTTCGAGTGATGGGAATTGTCAACAAGTGTATTCAAGACTGGAGCTCTGGTATTTTTTTTTTTATCGGTACCAGGGATCGAACTCACGACTGCCTGCTTGCAAGGCAGGCGCTTATGCCGCTGAGCTAAATCCCCAGCCCCTGGAGCTCTGGTATTATCAAGACTGAAAAATCATTGGAGAACTAATGAAGAACTTTACAGAGAATTGAACACAAAGATTCCTACAAAGTCTCAAGACAAAGCTCAGCCACCAAGAATCAACTGGAGGGTTTAGACAACTTCATTTATATGGACAGATTCCAAATGCCTTGCAGAGATGGGTCAGGTTGCTGAATATAAGTAACGAGGTTCAGAAGTTGAAGTTTGGTACAGACACAAAAGGGAGATCCAACTAGATGGAGAGAAAGGGACTGATACCTAAGAAAGAACTATGTTTAGTAAAGAGTCACTAGAAGCTAGTGTATGTGGAAGTAACACATCCTGGAATGTCTGGCTTAACATAACTTCATTCCCTATTTAAAATGCACTCATTAGTGCAGAAAGATCTCTGAGCTCTGTCCCACATAGTCATTCTGGACGCCCAAACTCACAATCTTTGGCCCTCATAACTGCTCATCTGGACCACAGGAGACTCCAAGGTCCCTAAATGTAAGAAAGGAGAAAGAAGAAGCACATAGGCTCTTTAAATGCTTTAGACATACACAGAGGCTTCACTTATGCTCATATTTCCACTGGTCAGAGTCAGTCATGGACCCAACTCAACTGTAATGGAAGTTAAGAGATACCGAGGAGAGTTTTGATATTCAGTGAGATTTCTATGGCAGGAATATGCACTCCTAATACCCAGAGAGAATCCTGTGTCCATGTAGAGCATGAGATACTCTTTGTCTCAACTCCCTTTGCTATAAAGTTCTTTCCACAGCCACCAGATGTGCTCTGAATTTCTGACATGGTGAATAAACATCATTTGGGTATTCAAAAGGAGGACAGAAATGGCAAATATCCAAAAAAACAAATACTGGCAAGGATGTGGAACAACAGGAACTCTCATTCATTGCTAGTGGGACTGTAAAATGGTACTTCGAAAACAGTTTGGAAGTTTCTCACAAAACTAAACATACCATTATCATATCATCTAGCAAGCACACTCCTTGGTATTACTCAATTAAACTGAAAACTTATGTCCACACAAAAACTTATGCAAAGATACTTACAGTAGCTTTATCTATAGTTGGCAAAACTTGGAAGCAACTAAGATGTCCTTTGCTAGTTGAATGGATAATGAAACTGATTTATCCAGGTAGCAAAATATTATTCAGCACTAAAAATGAAATGAGCTATTAAGCCATGAGAAGACATGAGGGAAACTTAAATGCATATTACTAAGTGAAAAAATCCATTTGAAAAGGCTTCTGTGCGATTTCCACTACAGGTATAAGATGTTCTGAAAAAGGCAAATCTATAAATACACTAAAAATAGTAAAGGTGGTGGTCAAGGAATAGCAGGGAGGAAGGAATGACTAAGCAGAGTACACAGGACTTTTACATCAGTGAAATGAATCTGTAAGATATCACAATGATGGAAAAATGTCATTACACATTTGTCAAAATCCATGGAGTGTACAACAGCAAGAGTGAAACTCTAACGTAAATTATGGACTCTGGGTGACAATGATGTGTCAATGTAGGTTCACTGATTATAACAAATGGACCACTCTGGTGCAGGACACTGATAGTGGGGAAAGCCATTCCTGTGTGCAGGGGCAGCCACTATATGAGAATTCTGTACCTTCCACTCAATTTCACCATGAGCCTAAAATGTCTCTGGAAAGTAAAGCTTAATAATAACAAGTAAGAGCTGGATATGTTCCTCCTTAAGTAGGTAGCAGAAACGTTACATTTCTTGGAAAAGAATTAAAGCAGATGACTTCATAAAATCCCTTCTAACCCTGATGTTCCTTGATTTCTATGTGCTGTTTGGTATGAGAAGACCACTAACTCTTAGAGCAAGAAAGGATTTTAAAGGGCAACCAATGAAGGAATTCCTTCTGTACCAAGGCTACTGAAAGGTTACCTAGCCTGTTCTGGAAGATCTTTAGAGAATGGAAATTTGTCATCTCTTTGATTAACTCTCTGAGTAACTCCTTTAACCACATTTTCCAAAATATGTTCTCAGGCCCTCCTTCCTGGTAAGCAGCTGCGGCACAATTGGGCAGTGGGCAAGCCAGGAAGAGTCAACGTCTCCTGAGATCCAGCCATATTGGAATTTAGGGAGCTGAGCAAGAAAGCAATGGCATGAGCGAGTGGAGGGTGAGCCAGGAAGACATCCAGTCAGCGTGTCCCATGAGGCTAACATCCCACCCCCCCACCCTGGTTAGCACCTGATGGCCAGAGGTCTGAGCATCTCTTGGGAGGATGACATATGCAACATAGCAAATATGGGGGATTTCCTTCTATCTTCTCTTTGAAGGCAAATATTGTTTTCACTGTTTTGCTTTGTTCTGACTAATTGCTTTTCTCTATTCAATATTCTGTTTTGATAGGCCTTATAATGTTCTGGTTTTGGTTTGATTTTGCTATACCTGATTGAATGGACAACTTTTGCAAAGATAACAAGATATATATACTATGGTACCTATTACTGTTATCCCGGTATCCTGCTGTGAACTTCTGTACCAATTTCACTGCATTGTCTTGATTGGCGGTATTCTGTCTTGTTATCTTGTATTTTACTACCTTCAAAACTAAAAAAAATATGTTCTCACTTTGAGACACCTGTCTCCTCATAGTTCCTGCTCATTGAATGTATATATGGGAATCAGAAAGACAGTGGTATCTTGAGGCAAATCTCATACCAGATTAATAGGTGTGAAGCCCTTTATGGAGAGGTGGTGTCTTAGTTACTTTACTCATTGCTGAGATAAAATACCCAACACCCAAAATTTAAGGGGGGAAAGGTTTATTTAGCTCATGGTTTGTAGAGGTTTCAGTTCATAATCAGCTGGCTCCAAGGCAAGGTGGCACATGGCAGAGGGACAACAGTTCATAGTGCCAGAAAACAGCAAAAGCAACAAGCAAGAGAACAAAACAAATCTCTTTCTGTTTCTTCTATTGTGTGTAGTCTATGCGGGTTGGGGAGGTCCCAATCTAATCAGTGGAATTATCTAGTCATCACCTACCCTTAATCCCAGCACCCTTAATCCCAGCATTGCACTATGAAATAATCACACACTCTAGATTCAGCCACCTCCAAGAAAAGTAAGACTGTGTGAGGCTTCGGGGGAACATCTAAACAGAAGCCATAATAGATGAGCACTAGAAAACAATGAGACAGAGACCAGTAGCAATTGGACAAACCCAGAGAGGACCACGAGTTGAACCCAGAGAGACCTTTGCTGTACTGGAGGACACAGGCAGAGGTTCAGCTTAAGAGCTGGTGAGGTTGTCACCATGCTGGGTCACAGGCAAATATGGACAAAGTAGACCAAGAACACATTTATTTGTTTGTGCCAGAGTCAAAGACATCCTTTTGATGGACACCAATTTTATTTCTACTAAACTTTCCTAAATCACACCATCCCTCAGAGCTTCTTCTAAACTGTTTACAGAGGTAAAGACTCATCTTCTTGGTCCTGGTGACATACGCCTGTAATCCCAGCACTCAGGAATCTGAGGCAGGAGGATCGTTGTCAGTTTGAGACCAGCCTGGGCTACAAAGTGAGTTCAAAGCCAGCCTGAACTGCACAGTGACACCCTGTCTCGACAATACTAAAAAAAAGAGTTCACAGTTTTGTGTCAAAAATACAAAAGAAGTCAGTCAAATCAAGTAGATACTTCATAGTCCTTACTGCATTTGGTATTCCTTCAGTATCTACCACTGTTAATATCATTTTCCTTAATACTTTCCCATTCCCTGTCTTTAGTCTTCTTTATTTTAGGCCTACATTCTCCCAATGGATTCTCTCCCCTCTCTTCTAATCACAGCCTTGTTTGTCTTACATGTACTACTTCCTGGGTAACCTATCCACCTCCATGGATACATGTGCACTCATATGTTAATGAATCCTAACTGTGTATCTCTATGAGCCTCTCTCCAGAGTCATCTTTATTTGAGCAATCTCAAGAGCCAAATTGTATGTGTGCTCACGGGTTCATGCATGCCTTGTAGTTACCCTGTCTCCAAAGATGGGAGACCATAAATTATAGTGTATTCTTCTCTGTCTCTAAACTCTTATATCTAGCTGTGAAATCTCATGAATTTTACCTTTATGAAGCTAAAGGTAAATTTTACCTTTAGGAAGCTGCCTCTTCTTGCAGTTTTCAATACCAATATCATTGTTCCATATTCCTCATCTGGACTATAATAACATTCTGCATTACTGTTAAGTTTCTTTCAGCATAATACAATAGTGTAGGTGCTTTTATAATGAACAAGTTTATCAACTCAATCCCATCCTTACCAGGCGAGCCACTAATCAAAACCATTTTGAGTTTTGATCATCTAGTAGTTACTTAAGTATATCTGTATAGAAAGTTTTATGTCACAATTTCTTGGTTTATCAAAATCAGACATTTCTCTTAATTTTCTGCTGCTGTAGGTTAAGATTCAACCCACCTCCCTCACTCTCAAATTTCTGGCACCACTTCTTTCCAAAATTCTGTATGTTCCCGATACACAGTAAGATTTTCTTTCAAAATTATCCCAACAAAAATAAAGCCCTTATTAAGACTTTCATATCAGATAGTCAGTCTCTCAATAATTTAATTTTGAACAACATAGTGTATTACTATTTGGGGAAGATACATTAACCTGAAATGACCTCAATCAAAGCTGATTGAGGTTACCTGATATCATAGGGGAAGGTAAATAAATTTAATACAGCTTGAGTCACTGTTTCTGGAGAAATTTCCTCAAAGTGCATTTCTGGATGTCACTGCACACAAACCTTCTCAAAAATCTCTTTGCTAAAATGCATTAAATGTTTATATTGTGGAGCTCAGTATAAATTAATAGATATATGTGAATCAGGAAAAACTTTCTGTAGCAGAATCATATTTAGATTCAAAAGTGCTGCAATCAAACAACTTAGAGGAAGTGAATATAGCACTACGCTCTCAAGTGCCTCTAGATGAAGGAGAAATAAATGTCAATGTGTAATCATGGCATTGGAAAAAAACTATAATAAAATAAAAGAGTGAAAATGAACAAATTCACATAACAGTATACTTTATAAACCATGTGGTATTAGATATATATATGTAACTAAAAATGAAGTTAAAATACTACACATGGCCATTTACCAATTGTAACTTTTTATCTAAATATTGTATATTCAAGTTGCATGAAGAAAAGTTATTTTTGACTTTCCTATTTAGCAAAAAGATGGGTTGATTTCTATTCAGTGCCCACCTATATTTAAGCATATGCTCTAGATGTATCTCCAGATAAAGGCATCTTTATTAGTTGATACCATCACCAACAGCATTCTTCACTATGTAATTCTTCACTAAGAAATACAAGTATACTTGTATTTCTCTATTTTCTATGGATAATGTCTCTTGCCTCCCCATTTTATAAGGAGAAGTAGTAATATGCTTTCCTTTCCCTCCACCTCTCTAATCTCCAGCAACCTAACTGTGTAACAAAACCTACCATTTGTCCAGCAAGGGTCACAAGCTGTTGGTTCCTAAGTGAAAGATGACACAGATGTATTTTGTTTGATTTAAATAGAAATTTATAAATTAAAATCTGTTTACTTGTATTTTAAACTGAGAAATTTCAACTACGACAGGAGTTCTACTTTCTTAGCATTTCTATTGTGCTTTACTCCTTTGCCTTCTCTATGACGTAACCTTCAGCCTAGAATGCTCAGTCATTCAGCTTTTTGGAAAAAGACCAGAATTCATTACAGAGGAAATGAAGAGAAAGTCTAAGGGAATATTCATCCTTTGGTCACCAAAAATAGTCGTGTAAGTAGTACTCTATGCCTCTCAAAATGTTTTCCTGAGAAAGGATTTTCTAGATTACTTTATGTTCTTGAGTTTACTAAGAGCCCAGCTTCATAGATTCTTATAGTAACCTAATGAGGTAATCGATCCTTTCAACTTTGCTAGATAAACATATACCATGGGGACAACCCGCTCGGGACCCCTTCTATCTCTCTTCAGACAGAAGCTTTCTTCCTCTCAATAAATATATTCTACTCTTCAACAACAACAAAAAAACATATACCATGGAAGTTGAGAATTATAAATAGGGTCACCTTGCAGCCTGGTTTGACCTCTCTAGTCATACTTCATACTTGCCCATATATCTCATCCAGCAAGTATCTTTTCAGTATCAAATGTGCTTATGGTCATCATATTTACAACAGAAGTAAAGGGAAAGCCCTTTGTGATGGTTAATTTTATGGGTCAATCTGATTGGGCTATACAGTGCCCAAATGTTTAATCAAACATCATTCTGAATGTTGCTGTGCTTTCAGATGAGATTAACATTAAATCTGTAGCCTGAGTAGGTTTCCCTTCAGCATGTGGGTAGGCTTCATCCATTCAGGTGAAGGCCTAACTAGGACAGAAAAAGACATTCCCTATACAAGTGATAAAGAACTAACTCTTCTTGCTTGACTGCTTTCAAACTAGGAAATTGGCTTTTATCCACCTGCAGAATTGAACTGAAACATCAGTTCTCCTTCAGTCTCAAGCCTACCAGCTTTCAAATCAGATCTACATCATGAGCACTCTTGGATTTTCAGCTTGCTGACCATTCTACGGATGTTGGAACTTGTCAGCTGACATAATTACATGAGCCAAATCCATATAATAAGCATCGATGTCTATATCTTTATCTACACCTGTATCTATTCTATATACCAACCTGTCTGCATATGTATCTGTATCTCCTACTGATTCTGATTCTCTGGAAAATTTTGACAAATACATATTATTATTTTTGATCAGGATGTGGCAGCACACACCTATAATCCCAGCACCTAGGAGACTGAGACAGAAAGATAGCTATGAGTCAAGGCCAGCCTGGACTACACAGTAAGTTCAAGGCCAGTATAGACTACAGAGTGAGACTCTGTTTCACAAAAATGAATCCAAAAACAACAAAAATCTCGTCTTTGGATCTAAGGATTTGGCAGAAAGACACACACACACACACACACACACACACACACACACACACAGAGCAACAC
>PVJX010029321.1:0-23029 GCA_004027295.1 Dolichotis patagonum
TCTTCTATGTACACAGCTTCTAAGCTTTCTTGGGGAGGGCTAGGGCTTTGAGCCTGCCTTTTGGTCTTTCCTTTTGTCATTTTTCTATATTTCCTTACTTTGAGCAGTGTTCCAAAGCTTTCTCTGCATGTGTGGCAAATTACCTGTTACACCCTCAGTTCCTGGAGGGGCAGTGGCTCCCCCACAGGCTCTTGGCTTCTTCACAGGGTCCTAACTCCCCTCTGTGGGCTCCTGGCTCCCTAAGTTGTAAGGCAAATGCTGGGTGTGGCCACCCCGGAGCCTGTGGAATGTCAGGCAGACCAGGCCACCGTGCTTTCTCCCAGGCAGGTCTCCACGAAGTTCCCTGTGAGTGAAAGGCCTACAGGTCCCAAAGAGTCAGGCCAGAATGTTGGTTTCTGAAAAGTTCCTGGTCCCCAACAGACCTGGCCAAGATGCCAGTCTCCACAATATTCCCAATCCAAACAGCCCGGGCCACTCTGTGGGTCTGAGAGTTTCGGCTCCCAAAGAGACAGTCCGTGATGCTGCTTTCTGGGAGACTTCCTGGGGGTGAAGGGCGGGCTTCGGGCCAAAACAGACCTGGCCCAGATGCCGGTCTCCTGGCAGTTCCCTGTGGATGAAGGGCGGGCCTACCAGCCCCAAACAGTCACGCCGAGATGCAGGTCTGCGCAGAATTTCGATCCAAACAGCCCAGGCCACTCTACGGGTTTAAGAGGCTTGGGTCCCAAAGAGACAGAGCACTTTAATTTCTTTAGTGCCACTGGAAGAAGACTATCAACAGGTCTTGACTTTCTCACAATTTCTTTGTTGCACTGTGGCTTCCACACCTTGACCCTAAATCTACAAGCCTATCCTTACCTACTTTTGTTTTTGTGTCTTTGATTCTCAAGCAATAAAATTGTCTAAATAAAATAAAAATAAATTTACTGGACAATAGGTTATAGAATCTATGGAAAGACTGAAGAATTAAACCTAGAAATATGTATTAGTCATTTTCCTCTTGCTGTAACAAAACGCTTGACAATACACAAATATTCAAATTAAGAGAGGAAAGGTTTATTTTGGTTCATGGTTTCAGAGGTTTCAATCCAAGGTCATGTGGGTCCAAGGCAGAAACATCATAGTGTAAGATCGAGTAGAAGAAAACTGCTCACCTCATAGCAGTCAGGAGGCAGACAGTAGAGGGAGAGCTACAGAGAGATCCACCCATCAATGGCACCCCCTAGTGACCTGTACATGTTCCAAATAACCCCATCTCTCTATGGTGGAGGTGAGTTCCTTCAGTGTCCAGTGCCTTCCAAAAGTCTAATATCTGAACATACAATACTCTTAGTGGCATTTTAAATTTAAACCAGAAGTTTAAATATCAATGGAAACAAGTGTGGCCACTAGTAGTAGGTCCTGCCTCACAACAGCCTGCGTAAGTTCTTCTGAAACCATCCCAATCTCTGCTCACTGGAGCCATCAGATTTGTGGTCTGGGCCACTGCCCCAGACTCCTGTCACCAGATGTTCACATTACCCTGGAAAGAATTCCCATTCCTAGTGGGAACGTGCAATTGGCTGATCTTCAGTTGTATCTTTGATTTGGCTCTCCAAGTTCAAGGAATAAGTTTCTGGGCACTTCAGCCTGTTTAATCAGAAGTACATGCTTCCCTTGCAAGATAGTATTGATTCCCCCCACCCTCACCCTCACCCCAGTACAAAATGTTTAGTTGTTGAATAGTAAATCATAGTACAGCAGTGTAACTGGAAACAGTAACCTTACTATTTGCATATAAGTTGCATTTGTCCTAATGGAATCACTCCATGCTCTATCTTCTGATAGTTTTCTGTTGGGAAATTGTTATTACGTAAGAATAGGAAATTCTTATGGACTGAATCTCCAAATCTGTATATTGAAATCCTAATTTCCAGTCTAGTAGTATAAGGAGATGGGATTTTTGGAGGACAATTAACTCAGGAGGGTGGAGTAGTGTTGAGTGGAATTAATACCTTCCGGAGGACCCCAGAGAGCTCTTAGTGCTCCGTACACCATGTGAAGATATGAAAACTCTGGAGTCTGCAAATTGGACGAGAAGCCATACTAGAATCTAAATATGCTGACATCTGGATTTGTCTTCCAGCCTCCAGAATTGTGAGAAATTTCGGTTTCCTATAAACGATCCAGTTTATGTTACTCTGTTAGAGCAGCCATACTTACAAAGGCACAAATTTCATTTTTTCCTTAAAAATAATTTGTGTTGATTCTTCACAATTTATCATACCATTTATCTTCACCATTTATCCCTCTTTTGTTCAAACTTTTATTTCCTGCTAGGCATAAGCACCCATTTTTAAATTTCCCTTTTAATTGATTATTTTCTTATTGATTTTATATTGTCTTCCTACTTATTATATTGAATGCATCGTGTATATATCATTTTTTCATAACCATGTAGCACATAAATCTCACTGGTGAAGTTCTAAACAAAGCCACAAAGGTTTTGTTTACTTTCAATGCCACCTCACTGCTAACCCCTCTCCCAAAATTACTTACCACATCATCTGTCTTAGTTACTTTTTACTGGTCGCTGAGACAAAATATCTGACACCCAAAGTTAAGGAAGGAAAGGTTTATTTCTTACAGTTCTTGGAGGTTTCAGCTCATACTCAGCTGGCTCCAAGGCAGGGTGGCATGGCAGGGCCGCAGTTTGTGGCAGCTGCAAACTGCAAGGCACGAACCCACACCTTCTTCTGGCTGTAACATCACATCCTGGCTCCACCCCTAGGCGGGTGTAGCACTCGCACCACCAATCCAAGCAATAGACAACAAACCAATCACAATGCTTGATTTGGTCCAGTCCATAATTCATGAGGCTTGGGGGCCACTGACATAAACCATGACTTCATCATCACCTCACTTTCAGCTTTTCTACCATTTCTCAGTATCTCACCCAGGTATGCCAAAGATAGCAATAAGCCTCAGAAAGGCAATGTAGAAGGTTGGCCCATGTTATATCGTATCAAATGAAACTGCTGGTATCAATCATATAAATGATAATACTTATTTTATTACATTGTTAAAAATTTAAAGGATTTATCATTTGTGCTGTAATCAGTGTCTGTGATAGGTTTTAAGTACAGTCAATAAATACAGTCAATGCTAGTATTATTTTTCTTGTAATTGTTGGTATCACTATTTTCTGCATCAAAGCATGTCTTCTTCTTGGCCTATAATTTCCAGGCCATTTTGTGTGATTTCTAAAGAGTTAAAATGATGAAGTAAGTATAATGTATTCTCGATTTCAATGAGTTAAAATCTACTTTCAATCCAGGCAATAGTTCACTATTTCAACATTAGTGATTTAAGTTTTTATTTTTATCAGTACATGTTTGCAATATATAATGATTACATACAGCATGGAGAATCGGTGCATGTACATCACATATCTTAATTCTTTTTACTTTAACTTCCCCTCCCACTTTTACCCTCTTCCTCCATATCTTGGCTCTCTTCCCATTTCAAAAGATCTATCATCCTGTTTTCTACTATTTATCTTTTTTGTGTGCTTTAATTTATTTATACTTTGGGTTTATTTTTTTAAAGAGAAAAAACAGAAAAATTGAAATGCAAACAATTGAAAAACAATGTTTTTTTTTTTTAACAAAATGATGATGACAACAACAACAGTAAAAAACAGCGGCGATACAGGATTTCAAAACAAGATGACGGGAATTTAATAATGGTTGTTATATTGCATGTTGTTGTCCCCAAAGTAATTGCTCAGGCTATCAGACACTGACATACAAGATTGATCAAACAGTATAATTTCCCTTTGAGCATTTCCTTTCCCTTTTACTATATCTATTATAACTTTTGGATCTTATTTACTCTTTCAGATTTTTACACTAATGAGATAATATGGTGTTATACATGCAAGTCTGATTTATCTCACTTATGAGTATGGTTTCTAGTTGCATTCATTTACCTATTACAGCCCGAGGTTACCATTCTTTATGTATAAGTAGTATTCCCTTAGATAAACTACTACATCTTTTTTTTTTTAAATCTAGTCCTGCTGATACCATTTGGGTTATTTCCAAGGTTTAACAATTACAAATTGTGCTGCTATAAACATAGGTGCAACATATTATTGTGGTATGATATTTTCAATTCTTCTGGAAAAAGTTTCCAGAAGGGATATAGCTGGATCAAATGGAACCTGTAAGCCTAGTTTTTGAGCAGTCTTAACACTATTTTCCACTGTGGGAATCCAAGTCCACACTCCCACCAACATTCCTTTTCACCACATCCCCTCCAGAATTTGTTACTGATTGAGTTCTTGATTATAATTCTTTCTGGAGTGAGGTGGAATCTCAGGGTTATTTTAATTTGCATTTCTCAAATGACCAAAGATGTTGAACGTTTTTTCATATTTATTTGCCATTTGTATTTCTTTATCTGAGAATTGTGTATTCATCTCAGATGCCCATTTTTGGATTGGGTCTTTAAATTTGAGGGGCTTCTGTCTTAATATTTATATCTTTGATCCTTTTTTACTTTAGTTTAGTGCATGGTGAAACACATGGGTCTAATTTAAGTTTTTGGCATGTGGAAAGCCAGTTTTTCCAACACCACCTATTAAAGAAGCTTTCTTCCAGTGAGCATGTTTGGCTCCTTTATCAAAGATAACATGGGTGAGTGTGTTTGCAGTTGTGTCTGTATCTTCTGCTATATTCCATTCCTCATCTATTTTTTGCCAGTACATGCTAATATTTTATTATAGCAGCTTTATAGTATAATTTCAAGTCTGGGATTTTGATGCCTCCTGCCTTGCCTTTGTTGCCCAGGATTGCCTTTGCTATTCTAAGGTCTCTTATGGTTCCATCTGCATCTTAGGAATGTTTTATCTAGATCTGTGAGGTATTCTAATGATATATTGATCAGAATTGCATTAAAATGTATATCAATTTTTGAAATGTGGCTGTTTTCACAATGCTGCTTCTTCCTATCCATGAGCAAGGGATATCTTTCCATTTTATGAATCCTTCCTCAATTTCTTTTTTTAAGAGTACTGCCATTTTCAATGTATAAATCTTTTACTTCCTTTGTTAGGTTGATTCCTAAGTATTTCATTTCTTTGATGTTATTGTGAAGGGTATAGTCTCCCTAATTTCTCTCTCAGTGAGATTGTTGTTTGTGTACGGGAATGCTACTGTGGAGTGTTGGCTTTGTAGCAAGCTATGCTGCTGAATTAGCTTATTAAATCTAGAAAGCTGTTGGAGTTTTTGGGGTCTTTCCTATAGAGTATCATGTCATCTGCAAATAATAAAAATTAACTTCTTCCTTTCATATCCTTATTCCTTTTATTTCTCTCTCTTGTATAATTGCTTTGGGTAATATTTCCAGAACAATATTGAATAGGAGTGGTATTAGTGGACAGCTTTGTCTTGTTCCTGATTTTAGAGTGAAAAGTTTCCGTTTTTGTCCATTTAGTATGATGTTAGATGCTGGTTTTCATAGATGACTTTTATCAGATTGAGGTAAAGACCATCTATCCTGATTTTTCTTTAGGGCTTTTACCATGAATGAGTGTTGGACTTTATCAAAAGCTTTTTCGACATCTCTTGATATGATCACATGTTTTTTGTCTTTCGCTCTGTTCATGTGGTATATTACATTTATTAATTTGTGTATGTCAAACCATCCTTGCATTTCTTGAATGCATCCATTTGGTTGTGATGTATAATCTTTTTATGATTTGCTGCATTCTGTTTGTTAGTATTTTATTGAGAATTTTTCCATCTGGGTTCATTAGAGAGATTACCCTATGATTTACTTTTTTTTTCTTAAATCTTTCTGTGGTTTTCATATTAGGATAATGTCTGCCTCCCAGAATGAATTCTGGAAAATTGCTTCCCTTTCAATTTAATTAAAGAGTTTGAGGATTGTTTCATATTAAGTCATCTCTAAAATTCTTATAGAATTCAGTCATAAGTTCATCAGAATCTGGGCCTTTATTGTTGGTAAGTTTTTAATTATATTTTCAATTTCATTACCTGATATTGGATTATTCAGTAGTTCAGTATCTTCTTGATTCAGGTTTGGTAATTCATGTGTTTCTAGGAATCTTTCCATTTCTTCTGCTTTTTCAATCCTATGAGAGTAAGGTTTTCAAAGTAGATATTGATTTCCTGTGTTTCAACAGGATCTATAGTGATCTCATCCTTTTCATTCCTTTTTGCACAAATTTGAATTTTTTCTTTTCTTTTTCTGCTAAGGTTAGCTAGGAGTTTATCAATTTTGTTTATTCTTTCCAAGAACCAACTCTTGGATTCATTAATTCTTTGTGTTGTTTTCTTAGTCTCAATTGTGTTAATTTCTGCTCTGATCTTTAAAATTTCTTCTATTTTGGGATTTGAGCTTGATTTGTTCTTGTTGTTCTAGAAGTTTAAGTTGTAGAATTAGGTTGCTTGTTTGTGCTCATTCTGTTTTCCTGATATGAGAATTCACCACTATAAACATCTCTGAGGACTACTTTCATTGCCTTGCACATGTTCCAGTAGGTTGTACTTACATTTATCTTTGATTGTGTATATTGCTAAATTTCTTATTTAATTTTCTCTGGTGCCCATTGGTTGTTGAAAGGGGTACTATTTAATTTGCATGTGTTTATGTAGATTTTGTGATTTCTTTTGTCAGTAATTTTCAATTTCATGGCACTAAGGTCAGATAATGTACATGTGATAATTTTAATTCTTTTGAATTTACTTAAGTATCTTCTGTGGGTTAGTATATGGTTTAAATTAGAATACATCTCATTTTCAGATGAGAAGAATGTGTATTCTGATTTTGTTGGGTGGAACGCTCTACACACTTCTACTAAGTCCATTTGTTCACAGTTTGATTAAGTTCTGTTATTTCTTTGCTGATTTTTTTTGTCTAGTTGATCTATCTCTTTGTGACAATGGGGTGTTATCATCCCTGTTATAATTATATTATTGATTATTTGATTTTTCATGTCAATTTATATTTGTCTTACATATTTGGGTGCTCTCATTTTTGGTGCATATATATTTATGATTGTTATCACTTCCTCTTGAAATTTTCCCCTAGCAAGTATGTAGTGAGCTTCTTTATCACTTTTGATCATTCTTGGTTCGAAGTTCACAATGTTTGTAAATGGAATAGCTATCCCTGCTTTTTTTTGGGTGGGGGTTCCTGTTTAGTGGAGTATTGTTTCCCATCCTTTGACTTTCAGTCTATGAATTTCCTTTTGAGTTAAATGTGTTTCTTTTATACAGTATATTGTTGAATTTTGTTTCTTAATCCACTCTGCCAGTCTGTTTCTTTTGATTGGTGAATTGAGGCCATTTACCTCAATGGTTATAATTTGTATGTATTGGCTTATCTTTGTCATGTTATCTTTCTGCTGTTGATTCCCTACTTTCCCCCTGTTTAGTTGTTTGTGCTGCTTGTTGGTCTCTTTGTGTTGGTTTTCTTAGAATTGTGGTCATCTTTGTCTCTTTCTAGAATCTTTGACTACTCTTTTTAGGGATGGTTGGGTGGACATGAATTTCTTCAGGTGTTCTTTGTCATGGAAGTATTTTTTTTCTCCATCAATTTTGAAAGATAGTTTTTCAGGGTACATCAATCTTGGTTGAAAGTTGTTTTCTTTCAGGACTTGTAATACTTCAGTCCAAGCTTGTCTTATGGTTTGTAATGAGAAGTATGCTGTGTTCTAATGGGCTTTCCTTTATAGGTGATCTGTTTCTTTTCTCTAGTGGCTTTTAAAACTCTTTTGTTATGCTAAGTTTATGGGATCATGATTGTTATATGCCTAGTTGTAGGTTTATTTTGATTATGACTAAGGGTAGTTCTATTTGCCTCACTTAGCTGTATGTGAGATTCTTTTCTTTCCCACGTTTGGCAAATTTTCTGTTATTACTTCTGCAAATAGTCTTTTTATGTCATTTTGTTGTCTCCTTTTTCATTGACACCTGTCAGTTTATATTGTTTCTCTTTGCATCATTTTGCAGCTATTGAATTGTTATTTTCTGATTCCTCAGGATTTTTAAGAGATCTTTCCTTTCATTATCACTAGCTGGAATCCTGTCTTGAAGGACTGAATGTCAATTTCATTTATGTGATTTTGCCAGCTTTTAATGGAATGTTTTATTTCCTGCATATCTCCTTGAACATGTTTCATGTATTCTGATTGTTTCCAGTATTCATTCAAGGTTTCTATCATTTTCCTATGCTCCTCTATTTTTTAAAATCTATGTCTTCTTTGGATATACTCATGAATTCTTTCATTATGTCTATCATTTCCACTTTCACCTGAGAGACTATTTTGATCTGATTTCCTTTATGGCTTCCTGGAGTTGTTTCTTTACTTTCATTGCTATCATTTCTGAAATTTCAGGTGTCTGATTTCTTATTTCATCCATGTCTATGTCTCCTGTACTAGATTTGAATGGACTAGAAGTTTGGGATTACATTTTGTTATTTTGTTTTGGCATTTCCCTGTGTTCCTCCAAATCAGAAGGATGTCAATTCCTAGTTGCTTCCTGTGCTGGTATCCTATCCAGCAGTGGGGTTGCTGAAGTCTGTAGGTCTCTGGACCTAGACTCCTGGTTCCTTGGGGTTTCAGAGATGGTTCCTGGGTGACCCAGAGAAGGGTCACTGTGTGCAGCTTCCTACTCCTATAAGGCTCATAGGAATGAGTGTGGGCGGGTCACTGGGTACAGCTTTCCAGTTTCTGTGGGCCTCCTTGTGGGTTCCTGTGGGCCTCATTGTGGGTTCCCAGATGACTGTGTATCACTGGGTGCAGACTCCTGACCCCTGTGGGACTCAGAGATTGTTCCCAGTTATGAGTGGATTGCTGAGTGCAGACTTCCTGTCCCCATGGGCCTCACTGTGCATTCCCAGATGACTTCAGGATGCTGGGAGCAAACTCCCAGTGTCTGCAGGCCTCAGAAATGGTCCCTGGGTGTCACTTTGAGTTTCTTATATAACATAAGCCATATGATATTTAAACTCCTATGTCTGGTTTATTTTACTTAACATTTTGGTCTCAAGATATATTCATTTTCCTACAAATGACTCAAATTTACTGTTCTTTATACTAGAGTAGTATACCACTGTGAAATATCACATTTTCTGTGTCTATTAATTTGCTGATAGATGTATAGCTTGCTTTCAAAATTTAGCTATTATAAATTGTGCTGCTATAAACATAGATATACATGTATCACTATAATATAATGTCAACATGAAGTTTATTAAACTGCTTAACCAAAATAGTTGTTAATATTTTTTCTTTTTAACAAGAAAATTGGCCTTGGCCTTTAAACCCTTTAATACTCAGAATAGGTGACCACCTCAAATTTAATATCAAGCTTTTTTTTGTTTGGTACTGGGGATCAAACTCATGGCCACACACTTACCAGGCAACTGCTTCAGCCACTGAGCTAAATCTCTAGCCCAAGCTTTTCTTTCTTAGTTGGATATTTCAGGTACTCAAGTATCTTACCTACCCCCAGATTACAATGTTATTTTCAAAAATTTCAAACATACTGCATAGCTGAATGAGTCTTAGAATAAATATAAATATTCCTACTATAAAAGCAAGATATTTGCAGTCAATTTTTCTATTATGTATAAATGTTATTATAGATGTTATGGCTTGTAGCTAGATGCCCTCCCCCTTTCCTTAGGTGGCCACAGGTGGGGCTTTTCAGAGGTGGCTGGTGTGTGGTGCTGGGATTAAGGATGTGATGCTGCGATTAATTCATGGTGTGGTGCTAGGATTAAAACTGCTCATTTTGCATGTAAGTGCTAAAGGAGGGTTACCTGGATGGGATATAAGGGACAGAAGATGGTCAATTCTTGTGTCTGCCACTTGATGCTTTTGCTGCCACCTGCCTTCTGGCTTCCTCAGTACTCAATCCTTTGATGCACCTCTGCCACGCCACCCTGCCTTGACACCAGCTGACTCTGAACCGAAACCTCAATGAACTCTGAGCCAAAACAGATCTTTCCTTCTTTAATTTTGAGTGGCATGTATTTTGTCTCAGCTATGAGAAAGGTAACTAAGATAATAGAGAAGAAAAGAACATGGGCTCTAATCCCAGAAAGCCTAGGAGCCATGTACACAGAAGAAAATAGAAGCCATACACCTGAAATGCCTGAAATGATATCAATTGAAATAAAGAAGCAACTCTGAGAAGCTATAGAGAAACTCAAATCAGAAATAATCTCCCAGGTAAAAGAAGAAATGACAAAAGTAGTGAAAGAAATACTGAGCACATCTAAAGAGGGCACAGCTAAAAAATTAGAGGAACAAAACACACAGATATAATCCCTGAATGAACACTATAAGACACAAACAGAATGCATGAAGCAGATTCAAAGAGATATACAGGAAATCAAAAATTCTATTGAAAGTTGCCAAAACCCCCCTCAACGAAAGTGAAGATAGAATTTCAGACCTTGTAGATAAGGTTGCAGCTAGTGAAAAAGAAAAGAAGGATCTTTTAAAAGTAAGAAGGAATCAGGAAATAACAATTCAACAGCTGCAAGATGATGCAAAGAAAAACAACATAAGATTAATAGGGATAAATGAGAAAGAAGGGGACAGCAAAAATTATATTAAGAGGCTATTTACAGAAGTGATAGCTGAGAATTTCCCAAACATGAGAATGGAAACTGACATATGGATTAGTGAAGCATATAGAACTCCAAATAGCCATAACCAAAATAAAACTATACTCAGACATATAATAATCACCACCCCAGAAATCCAACAGAATATTAAAAACTGTTAGAGAGAAAAGACAGATCACCTATAAATGAAAACCTATCAGAATCATAGCAGACTTCTCAACACAAACAATGAAGTCAAGAAGAGCATGGAGTGAAGTATTTCAGACCCTAAAGGAAAATGACTTCCAACCTAGACTGATGTACCCTGCAAAACTGTCCTTCAAAATGGATGTAGAATAAGATATTTCATGACAAAGAAGAGCTGAAGAACTTCATGATCACCAAAGGAACCCTACAAAGAATAATGAGACATTCTAGATACACATAGGAAAAAAACACTACGCAAGTTAGACAATTAAATGGAATGGAAAGGTAAAGATACAATAGGAGAAAGATAACGTGTCAACAATAAACCATTATATAACAGTTACAACCATTAATGTAAATGGCCTCAACTCACCAATTAAAAGAAACAGACTGGCAGAATGGATCAAGAAACAACATCCAAACTTATGCTGTCTGTAAGAAACCCATTTAACCCAAAAGGAAACTCATAGACTGAAAGTCAAAGGATGGAAAACAATACTTCATACAACAGGAACCCCCTAAAAAGTGGGGGTAGCTATTCTGTTTGCAAACAACATGAACTTCAAACCAAGAATGATTCAAAGAGATAGAGAAAGCCACTACATACTAGTTGGGGGAAAACTTCAAGAGGAAGAGATAACAATCTTAAATATATATGCACCAAATTCCAGAGCACCCAGCTATACAAAGCAAATATTAACATAAATGAGAAATCAAATAAGCAATAACAAAATTATGACAGGAGACCTTAACATGCCATTGACACAAAGGACAGATCAACTAGACAGAAAATCAGCAAAGAAATAGCAGAACTGAATCACACCTGTGAACAAATGGACTTGATAGACGTATATAGAGTGTTCCATTCAACAGCATCAGAATATACCTTCTTCTGAGCAGTACATGGGACATTCTCTAAAATAGACCATATACTAGCCCACTTACTTACATATTTAAGTAAGTGCAAAAGAATTGAAATTATCCCATGCATGTTATCAGATCATAGCACCATGAAACTAGACACTAATGATAAAAGCAACTGCAAAAACCCCACAAACACATGGAAACTGAATAATACACTCTTGAGCAATCAGTGGGTCACAGAAGAAATTAAACAATATCTACAAGCAAACGAAAATACAAATACAACTTACCAGAACCTGTGGGGTGCAATGAAAGTGGTCTTCAGAGGAAAATTTATTGCACTGAGTTCCCACATCAGGAAAACAGAACAAACACAAATAAACAACTTGATGCTACAATTCAAACATGTAGAAAAAGAAGTGCAAGTGAAACACAAAGCCAAAAGAAGAGAGGAAATTATAAAGATCAGAGCAAAAATTAATGCAATAGAGACTAAGAAAACAATACAAAGAATCAATGAATCAAAGACGTGGTTCTTTGAAAGAATAAATAAAATTGATAAGCCCCTGGCCAACCTTATTTAAAAAAAGAAAGAAAAAACTCAAATTCATGCAACAAGGAATGAAAAAGGTGAAATCACTACAGACTCTGTGGAAGTACAGAAAATCAATAACACCTATTTTGAAAACCTCTACTCTCATATGTTTGATAACACAGAAAAAATAGACAGATTCCTAGAAACATATGAACTACCAAAGTGGGGTCAGGAAGATGTAAAACTGCTGAATAACCCAATTTCTATTAATGAAATTGAAAATGTAATTAAGTCCTTACCAACAAAGAAGAGTCCAGGCCCAGATGGATTCACTGCAGAATTCTACATGAAATACAAAGAAGACTTAATTCCAACACTCCTGAAACTCTTCAATGAAATTGAAAGGGAAGCAATTCTTCCTAAGTCATTCCTGGAAGCAAATATTACTCTAGTACCAAAACCAGAGAAAGACCCAACTGAAAAAGAGAACTATAGGCAAATCTCCCTAATGAAAATAGATGCAAAAATTCTCAATAAAATATTAGCAAACAGGATGCAGCAAATCATCAAGAAGATTATACACCACAACCAAGTGGGATTCATCCCAGGAATGCAGGGATGGTTCATCATATGAAAATCAATAAATGTAATCCACCATATCAATGGAGCCAAAGGTAAGAACAACATGATCATCTCTATAGATGCAGAAAAAGCTTTTGATAAGGTCCAACACTCATTCATGATAAGAACCTTACAGAGAATTGGAATAGAGGGTCTTAATCTCAATATGGTAAAGGCCATCTATGACAAACCAATAGCCAGCATCATATTAAATGGCCAAAAACTGAAAGCCTTTACCTTAAAATCAGGTACAAGACAAGGATGTCCATTATCACCACTGCTATTCGACATAGTACTGGAAATACTAGCCAGATCAATTAGACAAGAGAGAGAAATAAAAGGAGTAAAGATAGAAAAACAAGAAGTTAAATTATCATTATTTGCAGATGACATGATACTTTACATAGAAGATCCCCAAAACTCCATTGAAAAACTCCTAGATATAATAAATAAATTCAGCAAGGTAGCTGGATACAAAGTCAGTACTCAAAAATCAATAGTATACCTATACACTAACAACAAAAGAACTGAGAGAGAAATGAGAAGCCATACTTCACACCAGCATCCAAAAAAATGAAATACTTAGGAATTAATCTCACAAAAGAAGTAAAAGAGCAATACAGGGAAAATTATAATACCCTGAAAAAGAAATTAAAGAGGACCTCAGAAAATAGAAAGACGTCCCTTGTTCATGGATAGGAAGAATAAATATTGTGAAAATGGCCATTCTCTTAAAATTGTTATACAGGTTCAATGCAATCCCAATGAAAATACCACCAACATACCTCATAGATCTAGAGAAATCACTCCTAAAATTCCTCAGGAACCAGAAGAGACCTAGAATAGCAAAGGCAATTCTAAGCAGCAAAGGCAGGGCAGGAGGCATCACAATCCCTGATTTGAAATTATACTACAAAGCTACTGTAATAAAATCAACATTGTACTGGAATGAAAACAGACCTAAAGATCACTGGCATAGATTGGAAGATACAACCACAATCACAAACACAAACAACCATCTTATCTTTCATAAAGGGGCCAAAGATGTCCACTGGAAGAACAATAGTCTCTTTAATAAATGGTGCTGAAAAAATTGGCTTTCCATATGCCAAAAACTAAAATAGACCTATGCCTACCCCCATGTGCTAACCTAAAATCTAAATGGATCAAAGATCTAAATCTTAAAACAGAATCACTAAATCTGTTGGAAGACAAAGTAGGTAAAAATCTTGAAGACATAGGGGTAGGCAGAGAATTCATGAACAAGAATCAAACCACATGGGAAAAACTTCCCAGAATCAATAACTGAGATTGCATCTTATTAAAAAGTTTCTGCATGTCAAAAGAGATATCCAGCATAGTGAAAATAAAACCCACAAACTGGGAAAAAATCTTAGTGCACTGTCCCTCAGACAAAGGACTTCTGTCTAGAACATATAAAGAATTAAAAAAAATCAAACCTCTGAAATTCCAAAGCCCAATCCAAAAATGGGCATCTGAAATGAATACCCAGTTCTCAGTTGAACAAATACAAATGAAAAATAAATACATGAAAACATGTTCATCATCATTAGTCATGAGAGAAATGCAAATTAAAACCACACTGAGATTCCATCTCACTCCAGAAACAATGGCCAGGATAAAGAAAACTACCAACAACAAATGCTGGACAGGCTGCAGAGAAAAGGAACTCTCCTGCACTATTGGTGGAAGTGTAGACTGGTGCAACCACTGTGGAGGTCAGTCTGGAGATTCCTCAAAAACCTGGGATTGGAAGTCCCATTTGACCCAGCTATTCTACTTCTAGGCATATTCCCAGAAGAACTGAAAGCATCATACCTCAGTTATATATGTGCACCCATGTTTATAGCAGCACAATTTGTAATAGCCAAATCTTGGAAACAACCTCAGTGCCCACCAACTGAGGAATGGATTAAAAAGTTGTGGTATTTTTATACAATGGAGTATTACTCAGCTATAAAAATGATCACATTGGGATATTTATAAATAAATGGACACAACTTGAGACCATACTCATAAGTGAAATAAATCAAACTTACATGTGTAAATACCATATAATCTCCCTAGTGTGAGAAATGGTAAGAGTACGTAAGATTTTATGGTAGTCATGATTCCCCATTACATTGCTTTGAAGCCTTATACTGTTTTCATTCATCAATTGGAATAGTTTTATTCTGTTTTGTTTGATTTTATTATGTGTGATGGTTTGAACAACTGTTTTGAAGAAAACAAGACATTATGGTAGCCATTGCTGATTTAATATCATCTTGCTTTGAAGTCCTACCATGCTTTTGTTCTTATATTACCATTGGTTCTATTGTGCTGTGTTACTGGATTTTAATATGTGTAGTAGTATAAACAAATCTTTTATAGAAAATGAAATATTATAGTAGCCATGGTTCAACTTTCTGTTATTTGGTTCAGAATGCCCTGTAATACTTTCATTCTCTTGAATGGTTTTGTACTTTTGTTAAGTTTGATATTATTGTGTGTGAAGCTATGCTCAACTCTTTCAAAGAAAGAGACATTATGGTAACTACTGTTAATATCTGTTTGTCTTGTTGTGAAGTGCTGTGTTACTTACATTGTTCTGTTCTGATCTGCTTTGTTCTGTCCTCTTGTTTTATTTTCTTTAAAATATAATTTAAAAAAGAAAAGAACATAGGCTTCCCCTGCAGATGACTGAGTCTCCTGTGTTACAATGCTGTGGAGCTGACTGCACAAACTTCTTGAATTTAGTTTTTTTATGTGTAAGGTTTGAAAATCAAAACTGACATTAGACTGTTTCTATGAAGATCAAATGATGTGGTTTAGATGTATAGTAGATGCTTGATAAATGTTTCTTGTCGCCTTTTATGTATTTTTTGCATTATATATTGTAGTCATTTTTAAAATAATTACATATTAGACTCATGGTCTTTCTTTAGTGTTTTCTATTTTTCAAATCCATAAAAGAGAGAGATGCAAACTTTGTAAATAAGAATGTTGACAAAACTAGATGTGTGGGCACTTACTGTGAGTCAATCGCTATGTTCTATGTGGTATTTAGATATTTCCTACCATTTCAAGTTAGGAATCTTTTTCCCATGCTGAGAATTGCACTCAGGGCCTTGCATACACTCAGCCAAACTTTGCCCCTGAGATGCCTGAACCCTACAAGTAAGGATTTTATTGACTTAAGTAATATCTTTAATACCTCCCATTTTATTTTTTTAGCATAAAAGTGAAATATTTTGCTTTTGTGCTTCAATATTAGTATTAAGCATTGAAATTTTTATTTTGGATATATTCATTTTGTTTGTAATTAAAAACCTTTTCTTTTTCTGCTCACATATTTTCAATTCTGTATGTGTGGCCCAGGCTTGTCACACCTAGATGCTTCTTTTCTTGTAATTCCCACTACCCACTGTTGCCTCATCCATTCCTTGTAGTGTTTCTTGATCTTATTCATGAATGTTACAATCAAGAAGCACTTAAGTTATTTTTCTGCCTGACTCCACTTGAAAAGATGCAGGTCTTTCTTCCATCAATCAAGCTACTGTTAGTGCATTTTTGGATATTTTTCTTATTGGTTTTGTAGCATGTGGTACCTTTATTTTTTCTGGCTCCTTAATGTTTGTAAGCCACATTATTTATAAAAAATTTTTTGTTAGTGAAAGTGCCTTTCTTCTTTTAGTTTTTCATTTGTTATTTATACAGCTTTTATGTACTCTTGCATTTACTCAATCCTGTATTAACATTAACTAATCTACTTTGAATTCTACTTTTCTCTACACAAAACATTTCAGAGACAACAACTGAATTCAAACATTAGTAAGGCATCATTATTATTAGGTTGCTATTTTTTATTTGCTTTTTATTAAATTTCTTTAACAATGGCTGTTTAATAAATTCTAATGCATCTGATAGCTTATATTTCCATTTTTTTTATATATCTACAAATACTTTAGCCATAGCTGGTGATAGATATTTGGATTATATTAACTAAACTATTATAATTAAACTAAACTAATATAATTAACTAAACTAATATAATTAATATTCCAAGTATTTGGCACTCTTAAATTATAAGAAACACTGATGAGTCCAGAAATAAACTATATATCCTCAAGTGTGAAAAAATGGAAAAAATTTCTAGAAGATGTAAAGATGAAAAACTATTATGTCTACAAATCACTCTCACTAAAAAACCATGCTGATATTTTGACAGCTTTATTTGTAATAGTCCCCAGCTGCAAACAATCCATCTGGGGTAGATGGTTGGTTATACAAGCCTCAGTACATTCATTAAATAGAATACAACTTATTGTGTTGGCTTAAAATGAGTGAAATAGCTACAGATACCTGCAGTGACATGAATGAATTTCAGTCATTAGTCGTATTGAGTGAGGAAGACAGTTGAAATGCCTACATACTGGATCATTTGATTTGAATGGTATTTTAGAAAACACAAAACAATGGGGAAGAATGAGTTTAGTTAATGCCAAATAATGGGAGGAAAGAGAGTGTTAGACTACAAAGAGATATGAGGAGATTAAATAGATGGATCTGTTCTGTTTGTTGGGTTTGGGAAGGGTTACAGAACTCTATGCATTTATCAGAGCTCATGGAACAATCATAGAACTGAATATCAGAAAGCGTGAAGTGTGCTACATATATAAATTTGTATCAGTAAATATGACTAAAAACGAAGTCAACAAACAACGTATGTACTCTAAACCCAAAACCAAGAACCACCAAAAAAGGTTAGCAGAAAATACACGTCCTATCCTACTTCTCATCTTCTTAATTTTCTATGTATTGTCTTTAGGGCAAAACATTTCACAAATATAATTTTCCTACTTCTAATGTCAGCAACATTCATATTTAGGACACAATGTATATTAAAGAACTATTAACATGGCATATAAACCTTTTTATGTAGTTGTTGAGATTTTTTTTGTGAGTATCCTTAGTGGTTATTATCTATTTGACTCCATCATCTCTAAGCCATATAATTATAACTCTACATTATTTTCAAGGTTTATAATTTCAAATTAACTGTAAAACTGGACATGCTTTATTCTGTGTGCCCACCATCTGCCATTTTGAGAATGTGCATCCATTTGTTTTGCTTCTACTACTTTATTCATGAAGCATATCTTTAGTGGTTCACATGTGGAGCCTTCTAATCACAATTGATTAAAGATCTTGAAAAGTTCAATAGACACTGGTTTGTAAATTTGAATTTAATTCTTGAAGTCTCAAATTTTTTGATTCAGTGATACATATCATTTTCTAAGAAAAAAATATATGTGTGTCTTTGATATTGGTGATTTTTGAAGTATTTTGGACACGTACTTTTTCAATCACTTTATAGTATTTTAAACTTGCATAAAGCCATAACTCCCACTAATACTTCAGTCTAACAATTCACATGATCTTGAGTACTTTGATCATTGAGCAGTTCCTCACCTCTGGATTTTTTTGTTGCTGTTGTTATAAAGTGGATTAATTATCCTTAAATGTACTTTACCATGTCTCATGGTTTTCTTATCATAGGAGAGAGACTGGTGACAAGCAAGAGGGTTATTTATCAGTCTAATAAATATTTTCAGTCATCACATTAGTTCACAGTACCACAAAATGAGTGGTTTACGTAATAGAATTTGTCTTGCTCTTCTGGAGAACAGAGGTCTGAGTCAAGGTATTGGCAGGCCATGTGCTCTCTGAAAAGGTCAAAAGATCAGTACCAGGTTTCTTTCCTGGTCTCGAAGTTTGTGGCGGCAAACCCCAGTGTTCACTTGCTCTGAGTGCGTATTGTGCCATGAAATTTCCTTCTGTGAGGACACCAGTCAGATTAGCTGCCCGCCTTACTCCAGTGTGACCTCATCTTGCATAGTTATATCTATAAAGATTCTATTTCCAAATAACATACTGAGGTTTAGAAGCAAACATAGGACTCTTGTGTTGATTAAATCAAATCCATAATACCTGTGTTTACACATGTGAAGGAATGTCCAATGTCAGAGGTACAGACACTAGCTTAGGCCAGCCCAGCCTTCTGATCTGTGATTTCTATCGAATGGCTGCAGACTGCTGTAAAACTAAGAAAAAGAATTAGAAGACTTTAATGTTAGTAGAGGAGATTTCAAGATTATTTTTTGATCATAACTACTTCTCAAATGAGATATTTTTATTTTTATTTTGGTCACCAATGACATTATACCCATATTTTGATTCTCTTTGAATTAAATAATTCTTTAATAAATTGCAGAAGTAGATCAGATATTTATGATAAAAATTAGTAACTCTACTGTTTCAATTTTTTGTTGCAATACATTGATGAAAAGAATGAATTTATACCTTTAGAAAAGTATTCTGTGTTGAAATAATTTCCTTGTGCAAAGCTCTTATCCTTCCATGCAATGATTATTATTAGCTTCTGGTCTAAATTATTTGTCCTTGTTTATTTGCATATTGTAGACTTTGGTTTTTTACTTCAGGTTTTTGATAGGAAAGGGAGTTTAGCAAAACTCACATGCTAGATATAAAATGTCAACCAAGATTCTGCTCCTCTGCTTTGGTTGGCATTTTAGTCACTGTGCTTTATGTCACTGATTCATTTTCCTTTGCTGTGTTTATTCTTGGAACTAGTAGACATTTTCTGTCTTTTGAAATTCTCCTTGCACGTAGTATTTAGAAATGGAATTGTTTTTCTATTCATTTTTTACACTGATAATTAATTTAAAAACTCTCCCTTTTATGTTGAAGCTATTTCTTTGAACATTTTTCCTTTCTTTTTCTTTCAGACTTTTTGAACTTTGTAGGTGAAACTAAACTCTGCTTTTGGTAACATTGTAACTTCACAGACAAGAATGATTACTCTTTAGGTTAGATCAAAACAGAGGTTTCAGGTAAGCTCTTCTCAGAAGCTAGGCACAAACAGAATTTGTGCTGCTTTAGGTCTGGCTCTCAGGTATCCAGGAGGCCACTGAAGGTCGTTCAACTGAAATAAGATCCTCTGAAGTGTCACTGCTCTGTCACTCAGTTAAGTCACTCAGGACGTCCACCTGGCAAAGGGAAGCTTTCTACTGTTTCTGTGTGATACAGAAAAAGTAAATGAAACATGGCCCACTTAAGGGTTCTGATGTTTTTAAACCAAAGACCAAAATGACCAGAATTGGTCTTTAGGCTAAGAATAAGGCAAGTTGATATGGTGCCTAGTCCATTGTACTATAAAGGTTTCCTAATGACCGTGTCAAACCATCATGCATTCCTCTGGATTATTGGAGTCCCAGTTCTCATAGACTTAGCGAAGTTCTACTGTGGGTTTCTTTATTTGAGATCCTCACTGGAATCAATATATATAATTATAATGTATACATATGTATATATAACATATACTGCTTTAAAAAACAAGAACATATCGATGAGGACTTCCTACAGTCACGAGGAAGAGAGAGCATTCTCACTCTCAAGAAGACATTATTGAAGTGATGAAGCAAAACGTGGAATAGTGCAAGAGGTTTTGCACTTGGGAAATGTTTCAAGTAACAAAATAGCAAATAATTTCCTATCCAGAAATTAAGATTTTATTTGCCCAAGGAACTCATTCATCATTTTATCACGTTGCATAAGAGGCTATGTTTAACTATGGCACGTACTGTTTCATACGATGGGGGTCTGTGTAAGACATGACTGGAAAACATTAACTGCCACAGCTATCTAAACTGGGCAGGGAAGGGCAGGATGTCAGCGTGCCCTGAGGCCAGCAGTCGAGTCACCAGCCACGCAACTTCAAACCAGAGCATCAGTTTTTACTACGGAAAGGTTAGGTTCCGAAATGGTGTAAGTTACTCTGGGAAACAGAAATATGGAAGAAACAGTGAGAGCTGAGGGTAACGACATAACGTCTGTGTCATACATATATTTAACATTTTGGTTATTCTTTAGACTTTTTTAAAGGTACAAATGTTGCTTTTATTAGTATATATTTGCAAGACATAATGGTTATATACATTATTGAAAGTTGATACATGTACATCTTAATTCATTTTACTTTTCCTTTGCCTCCATTTTCACTTTCCTTTTCTCTTTGCTAAAGATGTACCTCTGTTTCTTATTATCTACCTTTTATTTTCTCTCTAAAATATTTATTCTCTAACCTTCTCATATAAGAGAAAACATGATATTTAAGCATATGTGTCCAATTTATTTCACTTAACATCATGGCCATTTAAAAAATTTAAATTAAATTTATTTTTCCTCCATATCATAGAACATTTTGCCAAAAGATACACTTTTTAAAATTTTATTTAAAGAGAAGAAAGAAAAAAAAAACAAAATGAAACAGAATAAAGGGTAGCAACAATACAGAATTCCAAGAAAAAAGGAAAAGAACAACAACAAAAAAACCTAAGAGATTATTACTTGACAAATTACATACTGACTTCTTGGAAATAGTTGTTCAAATTATAAAGTTAAAACATGTAAAGTAGACATTCAAACAGTGAGTCTGTTAACAGTTCTATTCCATGATCTGACAAAAAAACCCAGCAATATGGTCATCCATCTTACCCACTCAAATACACATTCAATTATATCAAAAGGGTAAAATTAAACACAACAAAACAGAACAAAGCGGATCACAAGAAAGCAATGTAAGGGACATAAATTCCAAAACTAGACAATTGGAGATATTCACTCTCTATCATATTGACACTTGTTTTCTTCCAAATAGTTGTCCATATTGTCACATACAGGGAATTCACATGAAACAACATAGTATGGAATTGATCTGAGCAGTACGAGGAGGGCATTTCAAGTCTTCAAGACCAGACAATAGGGAAGCCAAGAATGGCTGTCATAGTGTCTCTCATTCTCCTCAAAACAGCTGTCCATACCTTCATGTGTGTTGAACTTAAACAAAGCAAAACAAGCTAAAATCACTTTGAACAAAGAATGATAATTTTTCTGGATTACACATCATGACATTATGGAATCAGCACTGGGTACTGTAGTGTCTCTTTTTCTTCAAAGTAGTTGTTCATTTCAACATGTGTTATATAGTTGGTTCTCGTAAAATGTTTATAAGCTCTACACATGCATGAATCTCTAAATGCATATCTATCCTTTCTGTGTTAGAGGTAAAAACAAAACAAAGCAAGATAAAACAAAACAATTCCTAGAAAAACATGAAGCAAAAAAGTCATATATAACCACAATACAAGGTGATCTACAATGATTACCATGATGTCTCAGCAGTATATAACAACATTAATAAAAACAAAGCATTGTAGACATTATAAGACTTCAAAAGCAAGTAATAATCAAGCCAGAGTGTGTATCTTAATGAATCTTGTCATCTTCAGTGTAGTTGCCTATACTCTCAGACTTGATGCTATCAATCATAACAGATTTAAATAAAATCAATCAATATAAAGTAGCAATCTAACAACCCAGATTCAAATAAGATCAGTCATAATAAGACAGTATAAGTTATTTTTTTAATTTTTTTAATTTTTTATTTTTTTTAATTTAAAAGAGAATAAAACAAAAGGGGGCAGTACAGAGCAGATCAGAACAGAACAACATAGGCAACACAGTAATTTACATTAAGTCAACTGGACATCAACAGTATCTAACACCATATCTCTTACTCTGCTATAGTTGAGCATAGTTTCAATTACAATAATATCAAACATAACACAATAGTATAAAGCCAGGCATAGAGTGAAAGAATTATAGGGCTTTCTGAACCGAATAACAGAAAATGATCAATGGGTATTATAATATGTCATTTTTGATAAAAAAGAAAAAAATTTGTTTGAGCTATCACACATATTCAAATTCCAATAAGACACAATGTGGTAGATAGAACCAACAGTAATAGAACAAAAAAAGCATGGTAGGACTTCTAAGAAGGATAATATTAAATCAGCAATAGCTGTCATAATGTTTTCTTCAAAACAGCCGTTCATATCATCACGTATGATATAGTCAAACAAAACAGGATAACACCATTCCAACTGATGATTTAAAACTTGGAAAGACTTCGAAGCTATGAGATGGGGCCTCATGCTTACCATAAAGTCTTATATACTCTTATCAAATCTCATATTAGGGAGATTATATGGTATTTACCCTTGTGAGTTTGGTTTATTTCACTTAAGA
>PVJX010029322.1:0-23027 GCA_004027295.1 Dolichotis patagonum
TATTCTGCTCTTATATTGAATTTCTGGGATCCTGATTATTATGTGTCTAGGTGTAGATCTGTTTTGGTTGTAGGTGGCTGGAGTTGTGTATGCTTCATATGTCTGCATATCATTTCTTTTTTCTATACTTGGGAAATTTTCCTTAATAATTTCTGTGAATAGCCTTTGTAATTCCTCTGTTTTGACTCCTGCTTCTTCATTCACATGCTTTATTCTTAAGTTATAGATCCTCTTGTCATCCTCTAGCCTTCCAATTTTTACTGCCTGCTTCCTTGTTATTTTTAAGAGATCTTCCCTTTCATGATCACACATTGCACGCCTGTGTTCAATTTTTGATAGTCTATCTTTGGTTTCTTTCAAGCATTTTTGCCAGCTTTCTATGGAGTCTTTAGTTTCCTGATAGTGTCTTTGAATTTGCTTCATGAATTCTAGGTTTTTCTTGTTTTCTTCATTAAACATTTCTCTCCTTTTGTGTTCCTCCATTCTTCTGTCTGTGTCTTCTTGAGAGGTGCCCAGCCTTTCTTTCATTAATCTACTTATCTCTTGTTTAATTTGAATTAATATTTCAGTTTTGATCCCGCTTACGAGGTCCTGAATATATCTCTTTATGTCTGCTACTGCTGTGTTTGATGTTGCATTTTTGCTGCCCTCAATCTCTTTTGTATTTACCTCTCCTGGATCAATGTTCTCAGGGTTGGGGGCTGGGAGTTTTTTCTTATTTCTCCCTCTTGTCATGTTTTTGGTTCCTTCCATACAAGTGTACAGTGTAATTCCCAGCCCCTTTGCTTGTTGGTTAAGGCTCCTCTGGAGCACACAGGCTAGGGCCTTCTGCCCTCTGCCGGCTGCTATCAGAAAGTGAAGTTCAAGCAAGTGCTGGGTGCACTGGCTCCTCTCCTCTGGGCCAGTCAACCTTTGCAGGCCTTCACTGTGTCAGTGTGCGGCTGTGCTCAGGGAATTAGTTTCTAGCAACCCACTGGGTTCCGGCCAGTGGCTTGGCCCAATCCAAGCAGATTCCACCAATCCGCTCGGCGAGGGGAGCAACCAACTGAAGCCACTTCCTTATGGAGTTAAGGATGTCCTGTCGAAATCCAATATGTCTTCCATTTTGTTTCCCCTTTCCCATGGGAGGGTCTTATTCCCATCACTCACCGCATATTGATGCTGGTCCCTGAGAACTGCTGGGCTCCCAGACCTCTGACTTCAGTGTGGCTACAGCGCAAATTCACGGTGCCTCTGGGTGGGTCATGTGCAGGGCTGGATCCCGGTGAGCTGCACGCAGGGATGTTCAGCTCCACACTCTGGCCACTCAAGCCAGTCGCATCAGTGCTGTTTGGTCGAGCAGGAATTCAGGCGGCTCAAGGAGGGTGCCATGCTTGCTGATCTTAGCTTCACTAATGGTAGCCCTGGGACCTCATATTTGAGTGTTTTTTTTAACTTCAGTTTCTTCTTGGGTTGAGAGAGTCCACCTCTCTCTGTTTGGGTCTCTCCAGGATGTTAAATTCTGGCATTTAAGCTGTCTCTCTCAGAGAGGATCTCTCTCCTGCTACCTACCAGTCCGCCATCTTGGGAAACTCCTCGCCCCAGTTTTCTTAATGCAGCTCTCCCCTCTGTGGTTCTACCCTTTCTTATACACCCTGATAAGCCTTCCAAGATAGCTTTCTTTTCTATATGCTGCTCTGGCTTTTCTACAAGTCAAGAGCAAAGACTTTGCAGACAGAAAGAAGTGGTTTCTAATCCAAAGTCTGCTACTAAAGCATTCTGTGGTTGGGGGTAAATTACTTACCCTCTCTATATCTTGATTTTCACAATCATAAAATATTTGCTTCACCAGATCCTTGGGAAGACACAATGACTTGGTCTATGTAAAGTGCTTGGCCCAGTGCCTGCCACATATTTGTGTTTGATATTATTCTTTTGTCAGAATTTAAGTACCAGTAAGGTAACTAAAATGATCAATACGAATGGTACCTGTTGGTAACAGCACTAGCATGGGGTCCCAAAAGGCCCACAGTTGCAGAAATTATCTCACACCCCCCAGTTCACTATCTCTGCAGCATTTCCTGCTGCAGGCCTTTCCCTAGATGTCACCATGGTGGGAAATAGTACCTTGGGAACTCCAAAGGGCTGACTCACCTCTCAGAACCTCCCAATACCACCCGAGCCAGAATAACCCTTGGTCACTACCACGTCACCCTCTTTTATTTTTATCACAGCATACACTATTGCATACTTATTTGCATATTTGTTTTCTGTCTTCTTTCTCTGGAGATGAGCTCAGGAATGGAGCTCAACTCATTCCCAGAGTGGGAATCAGCACCCAGAACATGCAGGTACAAAAGCTCATGGAGGGAGGGCAGGAGCACAGAAGAAAAGAGGGTCGGCAAGCCAGGTGCCATTTGTGATCCCATTGGTGTAGCTGTTTCCCTCCTATAATCCCACCCCAAGCAGTTTGAATTGCATCATATAATGTGGATAGATACTGTTTCATTTCTGCTGGGACCAGACTGAAGCTCTGACTGTAGCTTATGGCACAGAGCCTCACACGATTAGAGGACTAATTGATAGTTACTAGCTGAACCATCTCCTATTTCTTTGGAGTTATTAGCAATGGTTAGATAAATGAATGCTCAGTTGATTAATATCGTAAGGCATAAGGCAGAATGCATTTCCACTTCCATCTTTTTCAAAATTAAGCAGAAGGGGAACAATGTCATTTGCTTCAACTATTAAATAATTATTAGCTTTCGAAGACCACTCATCCATGTCAGTGGCTGTCTGCTCATTCCTGCTGTGCTAGTGGTAACACCCTCTATCACTTTAACTTCTGCTCAGTAACAATGTAAGATGTGAGAGGTGAGGGAGGCTGGAGGGAAAAGAGGAAAAAGGAAAATAAAAGATTTAAAATGTATTAGCTCCACGTACCAACTCCACACAATGAATGTAATTATTATGTACTGCAAACATGTACTAATAAAACATTTAAAAATTTAAAAAAGATGTGACATTCATGTCACTAAGAGAATCTGATGGCAGAATAACTCAAGACTGTCTCCTTAGGCTCGACTTTCAGGCTATAAGTAGACGAGATAGTGAGGCTAGCTCTATGTAGAGCTCAAGATTTAAAAAAAATTTTTTTTAACTTTAAAATCTTTGTGAAGCTAGGTGTGGTGGTGCACACCTGTTATCCTAGCACTCAGGAGGCCAAGGCAGGAGGATTGCTTTGAGCTCAAGGTCAGACTGAACTTTTACATATTGAGACTCTGTCTCAAAATCATCATCATCATCATCATCATCATCATCTTTGTAAAATCTTTGAAATATTCTCATTTTCAAAATTGAGAGGTCAGAGCTAAAAAAATTTAACAGTTCTAAAAGATAGGTGTTAAACATATAAACCTATTTTCCTTTCCAAATTATACTTAAAAACTAAAAAGTTATCCTTGTTCTTATCCGTCATTTATTCATTTGTTCACATATCAAACTATTTGTAGACGCCTGTGCTTGAGCAGTGCGGAGGAGCTGAACGAGACACTGCTGCAAGTCAGAGTTGCAAGCAATCTGGAAAATGCAGGAACTAGCCATAGTGGAGTCAGTGAGAAAGGGGTAAAGAACGAGGGCAGAACGATGAAGGAACAGGGAGAGACCACTTGGGCTTTTGCAATAATCAAAATAACGAGAAGGTAGCAGCCTGTACTAGGGTAGCAGAGGTCTAGATGGTGAGTGGTTGTCAGATACCAGATGTATGCTGAGGGTTTATGGTGGACGTAGATGGAATAAATCCTTAATCTCAGGGATATGCTTGCACTGTTTGCTATGGGAAATTACACTTATATATTACATGTTGTAACTACAGAGCTGTGTTTATGGTAGGAAAATGAGTGTAGTTACCTAAAAGTCCAACATGCAGCCATTGTGGACACCCCCAGGGCTCTTTCTGTTTCACTTGTTAGTTAAGTGGCTTGACTTTATGTAATAGTTCAAAAGCCTAAGTCTCATTTTGGCCGTCTCTCAACATAACTATTTGTTATTGATTTTGTGACACTAAGAGATTCATTTCTCAACAACATAAATTCAGAATTTTCTCTTTCAGGTGCTAAATCTCTCAGACAGATATATGTAGGAGGAATTTAGGTTCACTAACATTTGCTAGGTATTCAACACATGCCAAATATTATGTTGGGGCATTCACAGAACTTTGATGATTGGACCCAATAATAAAAGTAAATTTCAGTGTGTACCTCAAAATCACCAAATCTCCAAACATATGCCAGGGTCTTAAGTCTTGCCTTGGCTTCCGGTTTATAGTTATTCAGTGATACCACGATACCATGATACCATGTCACCCATGGTTAGTGAGCACTGGTGAGCACCTAGGCCTTCCAGATGCTTCGGCATGGCCAGCTGAGTGGGCACATCTTCAAAACTTCCACCCGGTGCCTTATTACAGGACAGATCTCATTTCCTCAGCTCACCCAAGGTATCTAAAAGCATCACTTACAAAGAAAATCAAAATCCCACTCTGACATATCGCACAGCAGTAGGAAATGAGTAGCAAGGAAGGAGGCTGAGTAAGTACCCTGCACTGATGCAGCCAGGAGGAGGGTAAGTACAGACTTCCTGCCAGCTGGCGCTCTGTGTACCGGGCAGTGCTGTCAAATAGTCCCCTAAGATCTGCATCAATTACCGGTCATTCTGAATCCTGCAGTGAATGTTTACCATAAAAAACTTAGAAAATAAATAAAACATAAAGAATATTTAAGTCGTTTGTAATCTTATCCCCCAACTTAGCCACTGTAAATAGTTTTTTGCATTTTCTGATAACCTTTAAATATATACTTATGTATCATCTATATTTAGGCTACATTTATATTATATATAAAATATAAACTTTAGCCATTGTTAACAAGTATTTCAACACTTTCTGAAGATCCATACAAATGTAACTTTGGTACTTTCAAATTTGAAGGTTTTTTTTTTTTTTTTTTTAATTCCTGAGCAATACTGTTTAAACTGCCACCAAGGTTTTTGTTAATGGGAAGGTTGGGCACTTCAAAACTTTGCAGCTTAGGTAGCAGCTGACCTAGAAGGAAGGAAATTCAAAAGGAGAAGCAACGCCTTAAAAAACACATGACGGGAAAGTCTATGGCAGGCAGGAGGGCGAATGTGACTTCACGTGCGCTACGGATAAAGTTTCCCTTTAAATTCGGGGTAAGAGAAAGGATAGCAAATTTAGATTCCAAAGCTGCCAGTGCCAGGACCCTTCACACTGTTTTTCTGGTCAAGATTCCTCCTCAAAGCTCACTTAACAAAAGCCCCATCTTGTGATGGGATAAATTGGTCACTCATGTTCTGATCCATTTTAGTCAGGTATTCCGATTCTTTATGTGTTTCTCCCATAACCACGTGGATCAGTTTGTATGATAGATCCATGAATTTTTGGGTCACATCCTCTTTGAACTCACAAAATTTCTTTAGTTCTTTTTAAATCAACTTGTAAAGCTCCACTGTTTTCTTTCCTCTCTATTGGTACGTTGTTTCCCCATGTCTGTCTATCTGTCTCTCTCTCCCTCTCTCTCTCAGTAATTGCTGGAAGTAACATTTTCCATTCCACAATGATAAACAATATGACACTCCTTTACATTTCCAGCAGAGCTCAATTTTATGGATAAGTTTCACAAGTTTGTATAATCTGCAAGAACAGATGTTTTTCAAGGAGCAAGAGGCAATCACTAGATAAGTAAAATTGCTCAGAGAAACACAAAATGAATCAATCTCCTAAACTCAGCTCAAATCTTTGAAGCTTGAGGGAGCTTGTTCTTCAAGTAAACGGCAGTACAGCTGCTCTTTCTGTGGGTGTCTGGGGCCACTCCGCAGACGTGGCTTACCAGGTGGCCACTGAGTCTCTTCTGCCTGCCTATCTCAATGTAAAGGCCCTGGATTCCCATGGACGAGGTCAGCTGCACGCCCACCCATACCCCCCACACCTTCTGCTGTTAATCCAGCGTTATTCCTGCCTCGAGACCTGGTGACAGCCCTTTTACACAACTTCTGCAGGAGCTGATCATTTCTCTCCATCCTGAACCAAGAGGCTTAGCTTTATAAGAATGAAGAAAAATTTTCCATTGAGGATAGAATTCATGAAGAGACAAATAAAACGACCGAGAACGGCCCTAACCTATTCCCTTGTGAGACCTCCCCTCAGAAGAGGAGGCAAACTTGACCTCGGTTCTTCCTGCCTGGTGCTCAGACACGGACCACTTCCGTGCCCGTGGTGCTGAGCGGCTTTTCGTCAGAGTTGCATTCCTGGGCCACTTAGCCCGGCATCAGAAGTGCTGACTGCTTGAAGAACACATACTTTGAGCGAGTGCGACTGTCAGGTTTCCTGTTATGGATTAAAAAGTGGTCAATTTAACGCCAGCTGGATTACATCAGCATGGTGCTGAGCAGAGATGTTTCACCTGAGCAAAGTTGCCAGCATAAATAGAGACATGGAGAAGGAGAAGCTATGCGTTGAGGCATTGTGGGCTCTCCTACGTGTTGCTGTTTGAGCCGTTGGTTCTCCTGGAGAAACTCTGGTCCTTACATTGAGCACTGCTTCCTGGCTTTGGAAGGAAGACGTGTGCCGCTTGGTCTCCAGGATGAACTTGTCACACTGGCTTCCTGGCAGGTACTCGACTGTGCTTGTTACTGGAGAAGCTCAGAGCCTCCGTGTCGCTGAGGATGGGTGTGGTGCTTTTCAGGACAGCCCTGGTCTTTGTTGTGAGTGTGACTTCTTGGCTTCGGTGTAGAACCCTCAACCTACCAGCACGGTTCCTTCTCCCTGCTGGCATAGACTTCCTAGTTTCCACCGCTGACCTTTGGGCCTTCCCAGCACGGGTCCATAAAAGAGACTGACATGAGTCCTTCTTGTGGGCTCTAGACCCCCAGTTGGACTCATGGGAGGCATTGTCATGAGCTCTGGGTCTTCATCTGGATTCATGTGGGATATTGCTGTGGGATTCAGGCCCTTGGCTAAATATTCTATGTCTTTGGTGTTGTGAATAGATTTCCTGCATTTTCTTGTGTTAACTCTGGGTCACCATCACAAAAATAATATTATAAACTCCATGTCCCGATTCTAATTGTTCTCCACATAACCCTGGACTATAACACTTCCCAAAACCAAACAGGCCAAGAGCTGGATGCACCACCAGTGAGCTCAAACCAGCCACAGGGAGTGACCTGACAAACACAGATGCAGAGAGAGGAGTGGCTAGCAGCTTTTGCCACTTCTGAAAGAGAATACCTCCAGGGAACCCTGTGTGTCCTTGTTATATGGACTTGGTAAATGACTCCTCCCCAAGTTCCTCTGTGACAGTATTAGACTAGCGTGCTGTCACTATAATAACAAAGGCAACAAGTTCATCAAGCACCTCTTTTGTAGCTATTCGTCTGCCAGTTTTACATCTCTTATTTACATGTGCCAGCATTTAAGACATACACAAAATACATCATACAAATGAATATGGGTGCCTAATAGTGACCTCAACATGTTTTTAAAGTGAAAATGTATAACTTTTAAAATATAGAAAGAGTGTGTTCAAATTTAATAGGCAGTCATAAGTTTTGCATGTGCAGAAGTATTTTACTAGCCCTGACAAAAAGTATAAAACCATGTAACTAAGAAGAAATAAATCAGTACCAGTGGAAATTAAGATACACTAGACTGCAGCAGTAATGAGTGTAGACTAGATTGGAAGGATGATAAAGCTCTGTTCCTCATCAGCAGTGTTTCTGTGACTTTGCTGTTTTGTCAAGATCCTCTGTAGGCAGTCGTCGTCTTGGGGATGGTTGGTGTTGCCGCATTCCACCAATAGGAGGCAGCACCCTCCATAATTTTAACTCTTCACTGGGACTTGCAATTTATATCATGGCACATTAGCTAACTGGTTGGTATTCTGGGTAGCTTTGCCAGATCTGGGAAAAACAAAAATAGGATACCCAGATAAACTGAAATTTCAGACAAACAGGAGTCACGTTCCTGTATTACACGTATTTATCCGGCTACCTTTGTTTTGAGTTAAACAGAGCTGTGGATGGCACACCAATAGTGATTTTAAAGCAGTCTGCCTCTTTCCTGTTGGCAAGTACAAGCACATTTTGTCTAAACCTAATGCCAGGTATCACAACTTAGCTATTTTATCGATTTGAAAACTTAGAGACACTTAATAGGAGGATAGAGAGCCAGATTTTATTTATTTATTTATTTATTTGTCCCAGGGATTGAACTCACAACCTCGCCCTTGCCAAGCAGGCACCTGTTCCGCTGAGCTAAATCCCCAGGCCGAGAATCAGATTTTAAATGGAAAAGTTTACTCAAAAACTCTGTGTGTGTGTGTGTGTGTTTTTTTTTTTTTTTGTATTTTTGTATCTTAAAATATTTTTCAAAAAAATTTCTCAGAACAAAAAAAAGTATGGTGGCACATGCCCGTCATCCCAGCACTTGAGATCCTCGAGTTTGAGGCCAGCCTGACATACATAGTGAGACCCTGTCTCGATTAAATCTCTGCATTGACTCTTACTACTTTCTCTCTTTGGTCTTTAAGCAGTTTTGCCCCTCTAACCTACACCACTGCTCAAGTTCCAGCCCCACCAAACCTTGTCTCTCTTGTGTTTCCTCCCAGACCGCCACTCTGCCAGTGAGTTTCTTTACTCTCAAATAGCTGGAAAACATGGTGTATGTTTATTAGCCAACTTCTTCACCACACTTACACTAGTTAACCCTCTACTGTCAGGGAGCCGTACTCACCCATCCAAATCACTCATTTCTCAGACCGTCAGTGAAGAGCCACCAACTAACAGACTCAAGAACCTCTTCTCAATCCAGCACACAACCAGGATGCTTTATAATCACTAACAAGTCCAAAGTAGCACCGTTACTTGAACGGTGACGAGGTTCAATTCACAGGCCCATCAGATGCACAATTCACATCATTTCTCTGAGCTTTGGTTTCCTCATCTACAGAATGGATGTATTTCCTGTCTGCCTCATTCTCTGGAGCATCGCAACTTAATTTACTAGTGTCTCCCAGAGACAGGCGACTCTACAGTGCCTTTTATTTGAGAAGTACTTAGTAAGTATTTACTAAACAAACTAATAATTAAATATTGGTTTTACAATTCTTCCATTACCAAAATAAATCATTATAAATCTTTGTCAAAATGCCTAAATATGAGTCTAGTTTATAAGATCTGTAAACATCTCTTCACAGACCTTATATTTCATTTTTTGTTTTAACCTATGAAGCTTTTCTACAAAGGATCTCTCAAGTCAAACTAAGTATATGACAGAGAGAAGCCAAAGTCTGCCCTGAGGGCAGGGCCAGCACCCCGTGGAGGGCACAGTGGTGACCTCACAGTGCAGCTCTGTGCAATGACACAGGGCCTTTTCCTGGCTGCTTTAGCTCTGAACAAAGCTCTTGGTTGCCCAGGGAATTCTGTGAACTCAGCAGTGGCTTCTCATCAAGCTTTTCTCCAACTTAAATCTGTCAAGGTTGGTTTCTGCTGTTTACGACTGAGAATCCTGACAGTTTCCTAAAACTGTATCAGACGTCAATAGCATGGGTGTTCAGGAAACCAAGATGACAGCTTTCTGAAGGGAGACAGCAAGCAGAAACCAGTTACCATGGTGACAAGATGTGGCGTGGAAGCAGCAGAGGGTAGATGGTGGCACACCTTAGTGACAGTAAGAACCTCAGGTATGGTGGTACCAAACCTGGAGGTGGTTTTTGGGAAGCTTCCAAGAGAAAGTAGTGTTTGACAGCACTTACAGGTGGGTCTTTCTGGACATGGGGAAGCACTGGGGAGAAGGCATGTAAACCCCAAAGTGAGGTGCGTGGGATGAGTGTGGGCAGTGGGGAGAGTTTGGGGTGGCAGAAGCCATGCAGAAACAGCCATAGATCTAGACAAAATCTACGTGAGGGTGCATAGACTTTCTCTCCAGGGCAGGAGAGATTTCATGGAAGATTTTAAACAGGTGAGAGACACCTCATAACTGTGGTTTCGAAAGAGTACTTGGGGGCAGTTTGGAGGAAATTTGCCAAGACAGGAACCTCAGAACAGAGAAACCAGAGAGGAAGGTATTATAGTGGTCCAGGAAAGAGGCAGTAAAAGCCATATAACAGCAAAGGAGAGAAGGAACCAGGCCTGAGAGCCATCCAGGGGCAGAGTAAGACAACTCCAGAGGCCGCAGAACTTAGGGAGAACGGAAGTGGAGAAGCGAAGTGTGACCTCGGTGGCCAACACTGCCAAGCAGGGATCACCAGCTGTCTGGCTTTGTCCTGTAAACTTAATCATAGCTAGAGGTAGCCACTAACCACTTCCTAGAAGGCCAAATCACACATGGTACAGTTCGCAAATACAATGAATGCTTAAAAGTTTATTACAGCAAAAGACACATTGCCATGAATCTCCCTCAAAATGCCCTCCTTCACTTCACACATACTCTCCACATTGTTCTTGGTTTTTGTTGTTGTTGTTTTTTCTTTTTTGGTACCAGGGATTGAACTCATGACCTTGTCCTTGCCAGGCAGGCACTTATGCCACTGAGCTATATCCCTGGTCCTCTTGCCATTTTTAGACATGAACGGAAGTCTTTTTGGGGCTGCCTCCAAGTCCTAAATTGATTGAAACCATTTACAACAATTTCTGTCAAATAAACTCACGTTATTCACCGAATCTGGCACCCTGAGACTTCTGGCTCCTTCTCAAAAATCAAAATGGCAGTGAAAGGCAAACGTTGTGGACTGACCTGGGACACTGAGGCAGCCACATCTAAAGACACAGAAGAGGACTCCCAGTGCTGCTTTGACAGTGCTGAGAACGTTGGGATAAGTGTATTCAAAGTGAAGAGTCCTGAGGGAGATTAATGACAACGCATCATTTATTGTAACAGTTAACAAACATGAATAATTTTCAGATAGAGATGATTGTGTTTTAAAGGAGACATTAACTTTCTCATTACAAAATATGCTTCAAATGTGTACTGGTAAAATGATATTAATGCTAAACAATCTGATAGAAATGAGAGTACATTTGAATTAAACAAGACTGTCCACAGTTTGATAACTGCTAAATATAAAGCTGATCATAGAGGTACCTTATACTATTCTATTTTTATATACTTGTGTAAATCACTTGAAATTTTTTTTAGAAAATACATTTCATTTGATCAATAATATATTGATGATATGATGTATGATATGCAACTTTGGAGGGAGATTTTGCATTATTTATTTTCATAACCCTTGAATTTATAATCTTTATTCTGGGAATTTGTCTTGATTACTTTTTTCTCATTGCTGAGACAAAATACTTGATGACCAAAATGAAGGAAGGAAAGGTTTATTTAGTTTACAGTTTTTGGAGGTTTCAGTCCATACTCAGCTGGCTCCAAGGCAGGTTGGCTTGGCTAAGTGGCAACCATTCTTGGCGGCCACAAGCAACAACACTAAAAAAGGCAAAATGGAAGGGCATGCCTCCTTCCTTCCCTTATATGCTGACTACCACCCCTGGACTGGTGCCGCACTCACACTGCCAATTCCAGCACTAGACAACGAACCAATCACAAACAGTAGACTCATCTGCCTTGGAAAGGTCCACCCCCCACGACCACATGAGGCTTTGGGGGAGATATCCAGACTGATACCATAACAGAATTGCTTACTTTAAGAAGAGTGGGTGCTATGCTGGGGACATAGCTCAGTGGCACAGTGCCTGCCTGGTAGGCATGAGGTCCTGAGTGTGAGTCCCAGTACAAAAAAAAAAGCGGTAGGCTAGGGCCAGGGATATAGCTCAGTGGTACAATACTTTCCTGGCAAGCACAAGGCTGTGAGTTTGATTCCAGGTATCCCAAAAAAGGGGGGCATGTGTGGGTTAAAATCATTAATTATGAAATATGCCTGTAATGGAATGTTATGCAGCTTTGAAAATTATGCATATGAACATCGTATAGCAATGTAGGAATTATACAATATAATAGCAGGTTTCAAAAGTAGGATCAGGTCTCCACATAAACTCAGAGGGAATTTGTAAACAGTTACAACTGTGCAGAGATGCCTACCTACCTCTTTGACTTACCTCCCCCGTATCTTCCTCTCCATCTCTCCCATCCCGCTTTAGCATCTCTGAAATCCTGGCTCGCTCTCAAACTGGCTGGTAAAACTCAGTTTTACCGGGGCCTTTTCCCTTACAGCTCCCTTTGCCTGGAGAGCTATTCCTGCAAATGTGGCTGGCTTCATTCGTCCTTCTGTATCACTGGTTTTAAACTGATCTGTGTTCAAATGCTGCCAACCCCTGCTTCTCCAACTCCATTTAAAATAATACCCTACCTACCATTCTCCAGCTCCTTAGCTTGCTTTATTTTTCGTCATGCCATTCATCACTAGATGGCCTTATATCTACATTTGGGTTTTTGCAGTTTTTTATGGCTATATTTCTTTTTTTTTTTTTATTTGAAAGAGAATAAAACAAAAGAGGGCAGTACAGAGCAGATCAGAACAGGACAACATAGGCAACACAGTACTTTACATTAAGTCAACTGGACATCAACAGTAGCTAACACCATATCTCTTACTCTGCTATAGTTGAGCATAGTTTCAATACAATAATATCAAACATAACACAATAGTATTAAGCCATACATAGAGTGAAAGAATTACAGGGCTTTATGAACCGAATAACAGAAAATGATCAATGGGTACTATAATATCTCATTTTTGATAAAAAAGAAAATTGTTTGAACTATCACACATACTCAGAAGTCCTACCATGCCTTTCTTGCTCTACCACCATTGGTTCTATCCACCACACTGTGTCTCATTGGAATTTGAACATGTGTGATAGTTCAGGAGACACTCTTGCTTCTGGTTTCCCCGCCCTGGGGTGCCCGCAGCTCCCCAGACCACAGTCACTTTCCAGGGCAGCAGGCTGCTTACTGGTTGGCTCGGCCCCCTAAGTTCCAGCATGGCGCGGATCTCAGGAGACACTCTTGCTTCTGGTTTCCCCGCCCTGGGGTGCCTGCAGCTCCCCAGACCACAGTCACTTTCCAGGGCAGCAGGCTGCTTACTGGTTGGCTCGGTGCCCTAACTTCCAGCATGGCAAGAATCTCAGGAGACGCTCTTGCTTCTGGTTTCCCTTCCCTGGGGTGGCCGCAGCTCCCCAGAACACAGTCACTTTCCAGGGCAGCAGGCTGCTTACTGGTTGGCTCGGCGCCCTAAGTTCCAGCCTATGGCTATATTTCTAACACTTAGAACAGTGACTAGCCCATAGTATGGACTCAATCAGTGTTGTTGACTAATTGAACATAAATGCATGCATATAAAAAAAGACTACAAAAATCTTGAAGAAAATATCAGAGCCAGGAGTAGCAGTGTGCACCTGTAGTCCTAGTCTCCTGGAGGCTGAGGCAAGAGAATCATGTAAGCCCAAAAGTCTGAGATCATCCTAAGCAACACAGAATCCATGGCAAAAAAAATAAAAATAAAAACAAAAAGAAAACGAAAGAAAGAAAGAATCACTTACATTCTAATGAAAAGAAATTGGGGATTTTTCTGCTACCTCCTTAGTATTATATTGCTTTTTATAATCTAAAAGTAAATATATAAACTACTTGTATTTAAAGAATTTGAGTAAAATGATAAAGGTTTAGCACAGAGGATCATGTTGCTTTTAGTTTAACTCACAAGATCTCTCTAGAGGAAAGCATTATTTAAAAAATAAATAGCAGCAGCCAGAAGTTTACCAGTGTCTAAGGTAGCGATCTTTGCTGGGCTGAACATCAGTTGTTTTGAAGTCATTGTTCTCTTTTCTACTTTGAGCTTTGGAAGAGTTGAATTTTGAGTCCCTGAGGAATTTGTTGGCAAATCAGTTCTGGGGTTCAGTTTCTCCACATGAGGAATTTTTTTTCCTTGCTGGACTCATGTTCAAGTGGAAGAAGGTGTTTCCCAATAACGCAGTTTCCTATGTTTTCTGTTTTCTAGGATTTCTGAGAAGAAAATAAGGCTGTCAAGCCTGCAGGAGATCAAAATATCATCCCTGCCATGAATTCTACCCTCCCCCCAGCCTTTTTTGTTCTGTTTTTATTCTTGGTAATGTTTAACATAAAAATAACATCTGGGAACTTGGGAACTCACAAATGGTAACAGATATCCAAAACAAATTTGAGTTTTTAATTATGCCCTATTTTATCTTGTGAGATACAGGTCATTATACACCTTGTTGGCAAGTGTATCAAGCATTATCGACACATTTTAAATTACAGCAGTCAGCTAGAGTTGCCTTGGGAGAGATGTTGGTACAAGAGGATTTAGCATACCGCTGAACAGGCTGTCCCCTGAGAGCGCCCTCAGTGACCCAGTCTCTTTGCCTTGCATTTGGCTGCTTTTTCTCTCACCATTTTTATATTTTCTCTACCCCAGCTCTGTGCCACCATCTCACTGAAAATGTGCTGAGAATGAAGAATTCATTCACTCATGAACATGTTTCAGAAAACTATGGTGGGCCAATTATTGTTCTAAATGCAAGAGGGTTCATGACCAATAAAACACAGCTCTTTTCTTAATGGAGTCATAACCCAGTGAGAAGATGGCTCTTGCTCCAATGATTCCACAAGACAAGCGCTGTCAGACAGGAGACAGCGAGGAACCAACGACACCCAAGAGGAGCCCAGCTTAACCTTGCCTTAGAAAACAGACGAGCTCCGAGTAGCACTGCCTGCATTTTGAAGAACTAGGAGTTAACTAAAAAATGAAGATCAATAAAGATGGGGGAAAGGGGAGGACAGGACTGTGAGGTAGTTGTAAAGGGACATAAATCTAAAAAGAGAACAAAAAATGTTATTCTAAGAAAATCAAATCAGCTTGTATAATTTGTCTCCATTCTGTAAATTTTTATTTACATCTTTGTATCAAACTAGAAGAAACATAGATAACTATGCATGTGACTGTAGATATCATCTACATGAACACAGAAGAATATCTGCATATATATATATATAGTAATCCATGGTATAGTATGTGAACAACAGCAAAAACAAGTTGAAAGAAAAATGTATGTATTCTGAAAATAAAATAACCAGCCAACTGTAAATCAAAAATAAACAGCAGGACAACAACAACCAGGGTAGAGGGAAGGCTACGCCAGGCAGAAGAGTCGCTCACTGGCTCCTAGCATGAAGGACTCCAGCAGGCGAGCGCAGCCCCGGGCAGACTCTGCTTTGCCTGGGCTCAGGAACATGGGCATGGACCCGTGATCAGCTCATCTTACAGTATGGTCAAAGATATGAATGGCATTGAGGGTTTTGGTTTTGTTTTGTTTTTGAGACAGGCTCTCGCTATACAGTTCAGGGTGACCTTGAACTCACTGTGTAACTAGCCTGGCCTTGAATTTGTGGCAATCCTCCTGCCTCGGCCTCCCAAGTGCTAGAATTATAGGTATGTGCTACCACGTCTGACTTGAATTTTAGGCATTCTTGAAATTACAGTGTTCATGGTTTTCTCCTTATAAAATAGCTTTTTGTTTTTCAGTACTGGCTATTGAACCCTTGCTTTTGCTGTTGTTCACATACTGTACCATGGATTATCATATATATATATATGTATATGTATATGCATATATTCTATGTTCATGTAGATGATATCTATGGTCACATACATAGTTATCTATGTTTCTTCTAGTTTGATACAAAGATGTAAACTGAGCTACACCTCCAGACTTTTTAAATTTGAGGGAGACAAGGTCTTACTAAGTTGTTAATGGCCCAGGCTGGGTTCCAGTATGTGATCTTCCTGCTTCAGCCTCCCAGAGTGCTGAGACTGCAGGCCAGGAACATCATGCTTAGAAATCCTGAAGTGGGGTGTGGGTGCTGGAGACTGCTCTGTAATTTTAGCTACTCTGGAGGCTGAAGTGTGAAGATCGTGAACCAGAGGCCAACCTGGGTGACTCGGGTCTCAGGGAGACCTCATGTCAAAACCAACAACAACAAAAAAATGGATTTCCTATTATGGCAGCACCTCATAAAACTAAAAGTGAAAATGCTATTTGACCCACCTATTTATTCCCTGTTTAGTATCTTCCCGAAAGAGTGAAAGGCATCACGTTACAGTGCTGTGTATGGCCATGTTTACAGCGGCACAATTTATAATAGCTACATCTTAGAAGCAGCCTATGTCCACCAACAGGTGAATGGGTAAAGAAAATGTGGTATTTATACACAGTGGAGCACTACCCTGCCACAAAGAAGGATGACTTGAGTCATTTGTAGGAAAATGGGTGTGCTTTGAATCCATAATGTTAAGTGAAGTAAATCTGACACACAAGTTTAAATATCGAATGCTTTCTCTTATGTGAGAAACTCAGAGTATAAATTGCAAAATAAAAGAGATGGTGGGGAAAAAGAGAGAAAAAAGTAACTCAGCATGACCAATGTATAAATAAAAGTGTAGCCTTGATTGAGTATAATTGTTTTATGTTTTTTGGCCTCTTAGCCTGGCTATTAATCTGCATGTATAATTTTTATAAGGACTTATAAGATTTTTAAAAAAATTTTTAAGGAGAATAAAACAAAACAGAACAAAACAAAGCAGATCAGAATGAAACAATGCAATCAACACAGGATTTCAAAACAAGACAACAGGAAATCAGCAGTGGCTACCATGATGTCTCTTGTTTTCTTTGAAATAGCTGCCCATACCTTCACACACTATGAAGGACTTACAAATGAACAAATCCGATGCTGGTAAAAAAGTGGGAGCAGAGGGGAAGGGGAAAACATAGTTGAGGTGTGTTATACATGTGCACCAGTTCCCCACAATGAATGTAATCTGTACTGCAAAATGTACTAATACAAATTTAAAAAATAAATTACACCACCAAAGAACTAAAAAATGGGCTTCCTGAAATAGCTCTTTCTGGGACATATTGCAGAAGGGCTCATGAAACATCTTGCACAAAGAGCCCTGCGTGTCACCCTCGGGGGTCCTCCCGTGAAGCTCAGGGATGGGATGTGCTGTCCCCCTTGGAGCACTGCTTCAGGGTCACAACTGGCCACTGCGTTTCTTTCCATGTGACAGCGGTGTCCGGCCCTGGCTTATTGAGAAGCAGACCACAGTGTAACCCCACAACTTCTCCAGCCCAGTCCCCAGCTGACCAGAGGCCATTAGCAGGCTTAACTCACACATCCAGCCACAACCCGCAGCCCCGGCCTTCTCCTGGCTTCCTCGTCTCCCCATAGTGGGTCTCCCTTGGCAGGTCTCCCCGCCTGCAGGCAACATCTACCACCAGGCTCATTGTCCCCCGTTTCCTTTTGGAGTCTGGAGCAGGCCCATTCTCTGGAGAGAAGGCTCAGTAAATGGGTTCACTTACTTTGCCTCCTTCCGACATGCACTGACTCCAACTCCCCACATCTTTATGAAAACACCACTGGACATGCTCCTCATGTGCACGTTTGCCCAAGAGAAACCCCACCCACCCAGTCTGTGTTCTCTGTGCAGATCAGCAGCACACTGAGGAGCAGGGGAGACAGGGAGAACGAGAGAGCTCAGGAACCTCGCAGACACAAGAGAAAGCCAAAAAGGTTGATCCCCTCCCTGTTTTCTGCCTAGCAACCTGGGTGCCACTTGGGACCTGGTACCCTCGGGAACATAGCAAGCAGCCAGGAGCATGTGGTCCCACTATGATAACACTGCTATGATAAGCTTTTATAATATTGTAACTTGTATACTCCCTCCCTAGATTTGAGTCAAAATACTTAAATGATCTTCTCCTTATAAATGAGACAGGAGGAAGGTGTTTCTTGGCTGGACAGTATTGAGAACAATGCTGTCTCAGTGTTACAGTATACTGTGTTCGCTGCTGCTGTCTTTTTACAGTGAAACCACAGCTTTGTAGCACAATAAGAAACAAAACATTCAATTCTTCATTTAAAAAAAAAGGAAAGGGAGGAAGGAAACAACTGGGAGGACACCAAGGCATGAAAGGATGAGCTCGTGGGGCAGGGGGGCCTCGTGAGCTGGGGCGGAGGGCACCTGCATTACGCCTCTCAACACGGTGGGCGTCAGGCATCATTTCAATAGGAGGTTACCACCGTCACACTGTGAAACAGTAACTTCAAAATGTGCTTGGGAAATTCCGCTTACTGCAAAAACTTTACTAAGATGCATATGTGCAAAGTATAAAAACTGACTTAAAGAAATCTTCCATTCCCCACCCCCTGCTTGTTTAGTGCTGGATGCATTACTCGAAGGTACACCTGGAAGTAGAATTCAGGGAACTCTACAGATCTCCACTTAACTCTTATCCACAGCTACTGAAAACTGGAGACCATCGAGTTAAACAAAATAAACCAGTTTCAGCAGGGCTTGGTGGTGCATGCCTGTTATCTCAGCACTCAGGAGGCTGAGGCAGGAGGATTGCTGTGAGTTCACAACCGGCCTGGGCTACGTTGTAAGTTCAGGATTAGCCTGAACTACAGTGAAACCTTGTTTCTAACTAAATAAATAAATACTTTTTTAAAAAGCAGTTGCAGCCTCAGAAAGTTAAAAATCTTGGACTTTCTCTTGCATAAGAATTCTAAAAATAGGGGCAAGTCAGCATCTCCCAAGATCCAGCCTTGTTGGAATTTCGGGGGCTGAGCAAGAAAGCAACAAGTCCTCCCTCCTGGTAAGGGGCAGTGGTGCGAGCAGCGGGCGCGCCAGGAAGAGAAGTGGGCTGAGAATCAAATGTGTCCCTCTCACTCCTCCGTTAGCAACTGGATGTTGTCAAGGACAGCCAGAGTTGATAGCAACTAAGGCACATAAAGCAACTCAATGCTTGTATTGTTGGGTTGATTATGCAGTCCTGGGCCAGAGGTCTGAGCATCTCTTGGGAGGCTGACCCTATGCAGTATAGCAAATATGGGGGATTTCCTTCTGTCTTCTCTTTGAAGGCAAATATTGTTTTCACTGTTTTGCTTTGTTCTGATTGTTTTGCTCTATTTAATATTCTGTTTTGATCGATTTTATAGTGTTCTCTTTTTGGTTTGATTTTGCTATACCTGACTGAATGGACAACTATTGTGAAGATAATGAGATATACTACGGTACGTATTACTGTTATCCCAGTATCCTGCCCTGAAGTTCTGTACCAATTTTACTGCATTGTCTCAATGGGCTTTGTTCTGCCTCGTTTTGTTGTATTTTACTACCTTCAAAATAAACAAAAAAAGAATTTTAAAAATAAATACAAAATAAAGGAGAGGGGACAGGAAACTAGTCTAGTGACGGGAAGGGAACCAGGGAGAGGGAAGAACAGGAGATAATGAGGTAAAAACAGTAGAAATATGTTCCATGCATGTGCCAGTGAACTATCACTAATCTTAACAGTCTTCAGTATTAATAAGAACCAATAAAATTGTTTTAAAGAAAAACTAAGGGCTCATCTGTTCTGTTACCAAACAAACTCATTGAAGATCGCTTTGGGAAAATGAATGACTTTTCAATCCAGCTTGACAGCATGAATTGAGTAGTTACTTTTGGTATTTATTACATTCTCAGTAGGTAAAGTTATTTACCAGAAAGCCCCAGAATAATTCATATTTGACATTCTTTCTCTTAACCATAAGCTATTTTTATTTCATTACTTTGACAAAAAAAAGAATGTTTTCTTTCTCGTCTATCCTTAGATTGGATTTAACATATTTCTAAAATTTTTGACAAATGCTTTCAAAGGTCTTACTTTTTTGATCCAGTATTTCAGAGTGAATTTATTTTTAATGTTGCTTTGTCAAGGGGAGATGTATTTTTCTCTTTTTTCACATTATTTTTTTAAATTTTATTTAAAGAAAAAAAACAAAAAAAAAACAACCAAACAAAACAGAAAAAGGGTAGCAACAACACAGAATTCCAAAGGCAAAAAATAAAAGAACCACAAGAACAACAACAGAACAAAAACACTAAGAAATCGCCACTTGATAAGTTACATACTGTCATCATTGGAAATAGTTGTTCAAGTTACAAAATTAAAGCACACAAAGTAGACATTCAAACAGTGAGACTGTTAACAGTTCTGTTCAACAATCTAACAAAAACAGTAATGTGGTCATCCATCTTACACACTTAAACATACATGCAGTTATATCCTTTAGAGCACTTTCTTTTCATATATATATATATATATATATATATATATTTTTTTTAATTTTATTTTAAGGGGGGTAAAATTAAACACACAAACCAGAACAGAACGGGACCTAAGAAAGCATAAATTTCAAAGCTATACAACCAGGGATCTTCACTATCTGTCATATTGTCTCTTGTTTTCTTCCAAATGGTTTTCCATATCTTTGCATATGGGGAGCTCATACTAAATACCATAGCCAATTTTTTCACAAGATGTGTAGTTAACTTGCTAAGGGGGGCGGGGCATGGGACAGGACAACATGAGATGTCTGATTCGGCAGGATCACAGCTGCCCCCTCCACAGAGGGGGGGAGTTCCTTGTTCTCCCAGCACCCGAGTCAACCACACGGTGCAGGTCCTGAGGCACCAGCGTCTCTCCCCTGCAGGCCCCCGAAGTCCTAAAGTCCGTCATACTCACCTGCTATTTCTTTCTGATGAATTGACCATTCCATTTCCAAAGTTCTGAAATGGCCAACAGACCACAGAAAGAATTCTCTTTAGGCTCCTGTTTGAAACCAGCAGCTACAGCAATCTGCTGGCCTTGCTTCAGGGCCAGGTATTTTTCTTTTTCTACAAAATTTACTTCATTAAAAAGAAAGGAAATCCCGTTGCCTGTTATAACATGGATGAACGTTGCGGGTATTATGCCAAGTGAAATAAACCAGTCACAACAGGACAAATACCGTAGGATGCCTTTCATATTAGGCATCTCAGGTAATCAAGTTCATCCAAACAGAATAGAACAGTAGCTGCCAGGGAGCGATGGCAAGGTGGGAGAGGAATTATTTAGTGGGTATGTAGTTTGTTTTGAAAAAAAAAACTAAAGGTTAAAAAGTGTCTGCTATACAATGGTGTACATACCTCCAGTGCTATTGAACTGTTCACTTAAAATAACTAATTTGATAAATCTTATGTTAGTTTTTATGACTATTAAAAATTTACAAAGAAATTTTTAAAAATTATTCAGAGAAAAAGGGCTATATAAAGAGTTTTATAGGAATAAAATTTTAGGAATACCTTGCTCAATCTCTGCTTTTATTTTCCTTAGGTATCTGCAACTGTGCTAAGACTTTTTTTAAAGAAATCTATGCCAAGCTTGCCAAGCGTGAGGTCATGAGTTCGATCCCTGGTACAAAAACAAAATCTATGCCAATACTTGTCTGAATAAATTTTAGTAAATATAAAATAAAAAGCCCAGTTAATTAAAAAAACTTCAATCAATCCCAAAGCACCTGGGACCATGCAGTGTCTTGATTTATACACCTGATGGTATTAATTCACCACTGTAACACTCTAGTGCTGAAAAGAAATCATTGTAGATATTTCTTGTACTGTCAGACTAGTATTAGTAGTTAATTTAAGCAGGAAAAAAACCTCATAGTGCTCTTCCTGCTTCAGCCTCTGGAGGTTGGGATTACAGGTGTGTGCCACCATGTCAGGCTACACTAAGACCTTTGAGTTGTGAAAATATTAATGAAATAAAAGAAGATTTAAATTTATGTACTAAAATGGCACATTGCATAGCTGGGAAAAACATCTGTCTAGAATGGATGTACCCAGACATATGCCAGAAAAACTAATGAGTCCATGTATTTGAAAGAGGAAAGGAGGGAGGGGAGGGGTAGGGAGGGACAGAGCAAGGAGGACAGGAGAGGAGAGTAGAGAGGTGGGGAGGGGAGAAGAGGAGAGGAGAGGGAAAGGGCAAAAGGGCCAAGTCTTTTGTAAGGAACGGTAATCGCACTGACATCAGACTTTTCAGCAACAGTTTACTTATCTTCATATCATAGAATGACACATTTTAAACACTCAAATATTCCATAGTTAGTCACACAACTCAGGCACATCATTAGGAGCATTTTAGGACTCGGGAGATACACTTGCCATAAAGCCTGCTGCATAATCTTAATCTAATGAATGATGTTCAGACAGTAGAAGTAATTGAAGAGACATCAACATTCATTGATCATGTTATCAATGACTATATATCTATGGAATTAAGAATAACTGATGTGTTTAAGGGAGGCATCAGATACTCATTGAAGAGACATCCAACATTCACTGATCAGAGTTAATCAATGAATGTTACATTTATCTGTGGAACTAAGAATGACTGATATACTTAAGGAAGACCAAGTATTTACTATCTTTGTACATTGATACTATGGATATTAAATTATGAAACTACTCAAAAGAAATCACCATCCTACTACAGAAACTATGGCTTAAAGCAGTATAATTTCTATACTATCAAAACAACTAGAAATAAATAACTCCACTAAAACTACCAAAAATAGTGGGTTCCTTTGAATAGAAGAACAGAAACAAATTAGAAAAGAAACAAATTATAAAAGAAAAACATGAGTTTCTACATTGAAGTAGATTCATTGTTGGATATCAAGAGAATTAGGGGGTAAGTATATTAGGGGACTTCTTGAAATCTCAAAACAATAAGTACAAATAAAAGATCCCAAATGGGGATATAGCTCAGCGGCACAGCGCCTGCCTGACAAGTGTAAGTTGTGAGTTCAATTCCTGATAGAAAAAAAGGGAAATAAAGCCTTAAAAGCCCAGTGGAGGAAAAATTAGTTTCTTTTTTTTTTAAATAATTTTATTTAAAGAGAAACAAAACAAAACAAAATAAAGGGTAGCAACAATACAGTATTCCAAGGAAAAAAGGAAAAGAACAACAACAAAAAAACCTAAAAAAATTATTGCTTGACAAATTACATACTGACTTCTTGGAAATAGTTGTTCAATTTACAAAGTTAAAACATGTAAAGTAGACATTCAAACAGTGAGACTGTTAACAGTTCTGCTCCACAATCTGACAAAAAC
>PVJX010029323.1:0-23024 GCA_004027295.1 Dolichotis patagonum
GGGATCGAACTCATGACCTCGAGCTTGCCAGGCAGGCGCTTAAGCCACTGAGCTAAATCCCCGGCCCAAGACAGGACAATTCTGATGCCTTCTCATGTTTTTGTTCCACGCTACTAATACCCTGCAGCCTGTCTGGAGAGGGTTTGAATCTGGCCCAGACATCATTGCAGATTCCCACCTTCTCCAGAAGTCTGGGACCCCTCTTTCCCTCCTCTTGACACATACTGGAACACACACACACACACACACACACACACACACACACCCAGAGGTTTCCTCACAGTTTGGGCAGGAGCATAGGCATGTTCAGTGGCTCCCTCTAGGGGAACATGTAGGGTTTTTTTTTTTCTTGCCATATTTGTAATAATGAAAGTAAATACTTTTCATTCTAGGAAACATGAGAAATGCAGAAAGAAAAATGCTTACCTCATTCACAACCTCACCAGTCAGGCAGAGGCCCCTGTGAGCTCAGTGCCTGAGCTAGACGTAGTGCTACGCCAGCTTCATAATGATAACATTTTCCATTTTTATGGGTGGTTTTTCAGAAGCACCGTTTTTGTTTTGTTTTGGTAGGACTGGCATTGAGCCTGGGGGACTTCACACTGAACTGCATCCCAGGCCCTTTTAAAAAAATATTTTAGGCAGTCTCACTAAGTCACTAAATTGCCCAAGCTGAGCTTGGACTTGTGATCCTCCTGCCTCAGCTTCTCAGACTTCTGGGATTACAGGCGTGTGCCACCATGTCTGGCAAAAGCAAAGTTTTTAATGGCTGCATAGAGTTTAGTATTTTGAATCTCCCATCAAATATTGACATTTGCCTATTATTGTTAGTGTTATTATTTTGACCTTGTTTTTGCAACTCCTGTCACTGCTCATGTTGACAGCTAGAGTGCTTATCCTATGGTGCTGAGTACCTCCGTGTACAGATTCCCGCAGGCTTCACAGCAACGTTGTTAGTAGATTCTATCATGTTGTAGATGAGGAAACTGAGGCACAGAAAAACTGAGCTGGCCAAGGGCACACAGTGGCCGGACAGAGCTGAGGGCAGGTTGTCTGGCCCTGGAGTGTAAGCTTGTAACCGTGCACTGTGATCACACAAACAAGTGTGCACAGCGCCAGGGGGCGCCCTTCTCAGTGCCTCGTGCCGCATTCTGGAGTAGGAAGCCCAGAGTCGCTACAGGTGTGGACTGGGTAGGGAGCTTGCCTTGCCCCCCTAACCTGCAAGGTTGCTCTTCTCTACTTCCTGGTGCTCGCTGCATTTCTCTGCAATGTTGTGACTAGAGCCTTTACCTCTTCTAATTCCTCACATGATAATAATGATAACAATAATAATAATTATTATTATTATTATTAAAATCCTCCAACCACTGGACCGCGGCTTTTAACGCCTGTGCAACATATGACCCGGAGAGGAAAAGCTGGTCTCTCTCCTCCCTCTCTCCCTCCTCTTCCTCCTGCTTTGTGGGAAGAGCTCATTAACACATGAAGGGGGTCAGGAGGGAAGAGGACAAACGTGTCAGGAGCCCCCCCGGAGGGAGCATAGCCCCCACCCCACCCCAGGCTGACCTCCACGGTCCCCCACGCTGCGCACCTCACAGGGCAGAGGAGCTAATGTGGACTCCAGGGCCACACACAGGCTCCCACCCAGCTGCCACTCCAGGATGAAGCCACCCTTGGCCTTGACTGAGGTGCTTTACCCTCTGGGCTCAGCCTTTTTATTTTTTTTTATTTGAAAGAGAGTCTCATTAAGTCACTAAACTGCCCAGGCTTGGTTCGAATTTGGAACCCTCTTGGCTCAGTCTTTCAGGGTGCTGGGATTATAGGCATGTGCCACCACATCCAGCCGTAAAGGTTTCTGACAGTGTACAGGAAAGCCCTGGAACAGTCAGACCCCCAGGACGCGGGAATTCTGTACGCTGAGTGCTCCAGCGAGTCACTCCCTCGGTCTCCTGCCACATGCCCTGAACCTGCTGTGGCATTCTGGGTATTTTCATCATTACTTGCTTGTTTGAGACATGGTCCCTCTGTAACTAGCCCTCCTATCTGTGGCCTGGGTCAGGGAAGTAAGGCCCTCAGGGGAGCAGAGATGGATCTTCAAGAAGTTTCTTGGGTTCGGATCAGAATCCATGGAGGAGGGAGAGGGAGGGTCCCAGGCTCTCTGCTGTTCCACAGGTGTTTTACCAGCTGGAAGGGGACATGGTTCTCCGAATCCTGGAGCAAGGAAAACACCGGGATGTGGTCATTCGGCAGGGGGAGGTGAGGTGGACGCAGCAGCGGGCAGCAAAGAACCTGTCCTGTACTACCCTTGACCAAGGCCCTGCCCCACTCTTTCCCTTTCCTGCACACCTGACTGCCCCACCCCACTCTTTCCCTTTCCTGCATACCTGACTGCCCCACCCCATCCTCAGCACAGGGTGGCATTCCCTGCAGGGGAAGGGGCTGGCCGAGAGCAGGCCTAAAGTGGGCGGGCACGGCCTCTGGTGCCCGTGGGTCAGCTGGGATGCCTGGATGCTGTAGGCCCCGAGGTTCCTGTAAGAGACCGCAGCCCTGTGGATCCCTGCTCCCCCACTGCAGATATTCCTGCTGCCCGCCAGGGTGCCTCACTCCCCACAGAGGTTTGCCAACACCATGGGGCTGGTGATCGAGCGGACGCGGCTGGAGACAGAGCTGGATGGGCTCAGGTAGCTTCTCCTGGCCCTAGACTTGGAGGGTGGACAGAGGGTTGCAGCTCCAAACCACAGCAGAGACTCCTAGAGGGACTCCCTGGCCAGTGAGAGCGGAGGGCTTGGAGACAGGGTGCCGTGGAGAGCCTGCACACGCAGGTTTGCTGGCGGACAGGGCAGGGTGGAGTGGGGATACGAGGGGGTGTTCCTGTGGCTCCCTGGGAGCTGTTACAGGCCGGATTCAGAACCTGCGCTTTCTCATGAGGTCTGCTGCTCCCCATGCCTCAGTGTCCAGGGATCAGTTCCACCAGTTCTCTGGTTGTGTCTCTGCCCCAGACATCGTGCTGACACTTGCTGTGGGCCAGGTGCCTGGCCAGGAGCTTCGTGTGTATTTATCCACGGAATGCTCCGATGGGCCCGGGGTAGGTACTGTTATCATCTGTACCTTACCAGAGAAGAAACTGCGCATCAGGAGATGAGTTTTGCTTAGAGTGGAGCTTGCTACCCTCGCTCCTCAGTATAGAGAATTACCAAATCGGGGCCAAGACAGCAGAGCCAGCGGGGTGTCAGCACCATGAAGGGGAAGGACTTTACAACCCAGGGTGGACCCTGATTCCAGAGCCATGCCCCTGGCTGTCAGCCTTGAAGGGAGGGGGCCCTGGAGGTCAGGGAACCAGAGACTCAGCTGAAAATGAAGAGCTTTAATTTTTTTTTTTTTTTATACCGGGGATCGAACTCATAACCTCGCGTTTGCCAGGCAGGCGCTTGTGCTACTGAGCTAAACCCCCAGCCCAAGAGTTTTACAGTTTTAAAAAAGTTTCTCATCAAGTTATTGGAATCATAATTCTTCAGGCTGGGGATTGAACTCACAACCCTGCACTTGCCAGGCAGGCACTTGTGTGGCTGGGCTCTGTCCCGGCCCTGGAATCAGAATTCTAAAGCCCTCTCTTCTGTTACAGTAGACATTTTCAAATCTTCATTTTTTAAAATGACCAAGCTCATACATACTCACTTTCAAAATCTGGAAAAGCACAGAAATTGTACAATGAACAAAATTAAAATTACTAACTATAAAAAGGTATGTGAATTATATTTCAAGAAAATAAAAAGAATAAAAAAGGGAAAACAAAGGAACACTAAAGTAAATCTAAAGAAGCACTTAGACTTCCATCGTGGTTTTTTCTATGCATATCTACACCTTGACAACACTGCAGCCTTGTTATATACATGGGTGTGAGTTTTGTTTCTTAATTTAAAAAACTCCTGAATATTTCTCATGCTATTAAATATTAAAAACAAAATGTTGCTGAGTTTATAATCCAGGGTATTTGGGAGGCTGAGGCAGGAAGTTTACAAATTCAAGGCCAGTTTGGGCAACTTACTGAGACCTTGTCTCAAAAAAGGGCTGCTTGGGGCTGGGGATTTAGCTCAGCAGAGCGCCTGCCTTGCAAGCGCATGGTCATGGTCGTGAGTTTGATCCCCGGTACCGATTTAAAAAAAAAAAAAAAGGACTGCTAATGTACCTGAGCACTCCCTGAGTTCAATCCCTAGCATCACCAAAAACTAAAATCACCACAGTGTTCATGGCTGCATAATAACCTACTGCGTGGTATTCTGTTATGATCTCTCATAGAGACAGTTACCAAGCCTTAAAGTTTTAGAGGACTTTCTCCAAGCCCCAGAGCTTTATAGAGGCAGCCTCCACTGATGTGAAGACAGCGTCCTCAATAACGTTTTACAGCAAACTCAATAATGGATTTATCTGGCTGCTTTGACCTTTAATAAAAGCCAGGACTCAACATTAAAAACCACTCCAACAGCAATTCCAGGAGGACACTGCAGTCCCGTTATGCAGCCTGCTAGTAGCTAGCTCCATCAGAACAGGGACTTTAGGGTGCCAGCTGGGACACCATGTGCCTCCGCAGGACTGCTTAACTTTCCTGAGGGCTAAAGAACAGACAGAACTGGCCGGTGGCGGCGGGGCCCTGGGACTCGGTTAACTGATGCTCCTGACACCTGCCAGGCCCAGGCTCCTCAGGCCAGGGGAGGAGGGCACTGTCCTGGCGAGGCTCGGGTGTCCCACTAAAAGGGCAGCCGTTAGTGCACACGGGCAGCTTTACCCAAGAGGTCCAGAGCTTTGCTGCTGTTCTCAAGGGCAGCCATGCCTGAGAGAAGCGCCCTCACTGGGGACTTCTCCACATGCTGACTGCTGGATTTGTTACTCTAAACGGAAAGCGGCCAGCCACAAACCCTGGATGCAAACTCAACCTCGGCTTCCTCCTCTTTAAAACGAAGATTGTCTTCAATTGGGCCTGCTTTGGCCACATACAGCCTGTGTGATCCCCACCAAGGCACCCAGTGTCCCTGGGCCTCAGGGTTCTCTCAGCTGTGTAAAGGGGCACAGGTGAGCTTTGGAAAGGCAAGGCTTAGGTGTATGGGAAAATCAGGCCCTGGGCTGCACCCTCGGAGGTAAAACAGGCTCTTCAGTGCCAGGCCTCAGACACCCACAAGCAAAGCCAGGGCTGAGCGGGGCTGCACTGAAGCCTCTAGATGGGGAGCCAGGTTACCTGTCCTCTGCTGTCTTAGTTACTTCTCTCATTGCTGAGACAAAATACCCAACACCCCTATTTGAAGGAGTCACAGTTTGTAGAGGTTTCAGTCCATAGTCAGCTGGCTCCAAGACAGGGTGACGTGGCAGAGGAGAAACAGTCCATGGCAAAGCAGGGCAGGCAGAAGGCAGCAAAGCAGTGAAGCAGCAAGCCACCCACTTTCTGTCCCTTACATTCCATCCTGGCTACCCGCCCTAACACTCACCTGCAGGGTGGGCCATCACACCCGACCCCAGCATCACACAGGCCAGAACCAGGCACCTCCAAAGAGCCCCACCTATGACTGCATGAGGCTGTGGGGGAACATCTAGGTCCAGGTGGCAACCTCTGCTTTGAAGGTACTACGTGGGGGACACCGTGGACGTCCTGTATGAGAAGTGGTTCCACTGCAAGGACCTTGGCACACAGTTGGCCCCCATCATCCAAGAGTGAGCCCTGGCGTTGCCTTCCCCTCACTTGCCCTCGGGATCTGCAGCAGCACCTTTGGGGCTGCAAACCGGGGAGAAGTCTCCCCTCTTGGGGTGGGGTAGGGCTGAGCCCAGGGGGCAGAGGAGGGGCTCCCATAGTGCTGGGAGGGAAAGGTTGGTGAGTACAGAAGTCCCAACACTGGTCTGTCCCTGCAGGTTCTTCCGCTCAGAGCAGTACAGAACAGGAAAGCCCATCCCTGGTGAGACCACGGCAACCCCCACCCCCTCACAGTAAGATGGGTCTGTGTTGAGCCCCAGGAGGAGTCTCTTAGAGTACTCCACCCGGTACCCAGGGTACTAAGACAGCACCAGGCAGTACCTCACACGGCTGCTTGATCATGGAGCTGGGTGTTAAATGTTGGGACCCCTGGAATCTCTGGGGCTGGGCAGGCTGAGCGCCGAGGACACTGACCTAGCTGTGCACTGCGCAGACCAGCTGTCCAAGGAGCCGCCATTCCCTCTGAGCACACGCTCCGTCATGAAGCCCATGTCCCTGAAGGCCTGGCTGGATGGTCACCGCAGGGAGCTGCAGGCGGGCGCATCTCTCAGCCTGTTTGGAGACACCTATGAAACCCAGGTAATACAGCCCTGGGTTCCTGGGAACCCAGGCTCAAACCCTGGCTGGGAGAGAAGTCAAGGAAGGTTACCTGGAGGAGGTGACACGCAAGTAGTGTTTTAAAGTTTGTGTAAGAGTTTGCAAAAGGAAAAAAGGGAGGTGGAGAGAGCATTCCAGGTGAGAGAGAAGCATGAAGACTTAGAGGCGTGGAGGGTTGGATCAGCCTCGCACTGCAAGCTGCTGGGATCAGTGGTAAGAACCAGGGTGGGGAGGGAGGATGTGAACTGGATTGCTAACTGTGGAGTGCCTGCAGGCAGGCCCAGGCCTTGGGGACCCACCAAGCTGTGCAAGGTGGGAGAACCTACCCGAGACAGCGGGCTTCACCCAGTGGTGAGGAAAGAGGCCCGAGTATGTGTCTGCATCATGGGACCAATCAGGAGGCAGGGTGTACAGGGAGCCCTGGGGTTCACTGTGCCTTTGTTTACTCCCCTGCAACCTGTGCAGTTCGCATTAGACTCCCCAGGAGGGACGCTCGCTGGATACAGGCCTGCCCTGCTTCTGGGTCCCAGGGACCCTTGCACCACAAGCCCTTCCTAACTGTCACAACCACAGCCACCTTGTACTCCACTGCTGCTACTGCTTCTACTCCCCGCCCACAGTACCCCTGAGTCCTGCAGGTCAGGGAGGCCACAGCCTCACCCACCTTCTCCCTGCTCCCTATGCCAGCGTCAACACCCAAGGGAGGGAGGGAGGTGAGCTGAGGGGTGTGTGACCCGGTGTGCCTAGGGGGCACCATGGGAGGGACCTCGGGTGCATGCGCACGTGAGGGGCAAGTGCACAGGGCTTCTCCTCCCTGGTTCTCAGTCTCTGCTCCTGGCGGTACCCGCCTCACCAGCCTGCTGACTGGTGGTGAGCCAGGGTCAAAGCCATCAACTATGCGGGGCAGGAAACACCAGAAAAGTCTGTTTCCCTCCCATCAGGTAATCGCACACGGACGAGGCAGCAGCAAAGGTCCAGGAGAGGACGTGGATGTGTGGCTGTGGCAGCTGGTACGTGGGGCCTGAGGGGTGGCACCACCTCCCATCCACGGGGATTGGGCTGCACCTCCCGTAGCCTGCCCTGCAGCATAGACCCAGGACATCCAGGTGGGTGGGAGGCCGGACAGCTGCTAAATTCTGCTGCTTTTCTTTCGCAGGAGGGTTCTTCAATGGTGACAATGGGGGGCCAGCACCTGGGCCTGGTCCCCGATGACAGCGTCCTGGTGCCAGCTGGGACCTCGTGAGTGGGCAGAGAGGACTTTCCCCTACATTCATGACCACCCTCCTTTCCTTGGGGTCATCACAGTCTGGCCTCACCTGTTCCCTGCCCACCTGTGTCCCCACAGGTACCTGTGGGAGCGAGCACAAGACTCTGTGGCCCTGTCTGTGACTCAGGATCCTGCCCGCAAGAAGCCACTGAGGTGACCCTCTCGCAGGGGGTCCGAAGCAGCCTCGGGGCTGCCGTGAGAGCCGTCCTGCCAACAGCCCTCCTGGTCTCCGCTGCTGCTGTGTGTGGCTGCTAAGCACTTCAGTGTGGCCCGGCCAGGCCCTGACATTGTGTCTCCCACTTCCTGCCACTCGCAGCCAGGAATGCCAGGCTTCGGGGGTGCTAGAGGTCCCCTCTCTCTTAACAGCCATCAGCCCCTCAGGCTTGGCTAGGTGGTGTGATGCCCCACCCTCTGTCCCTGAAGTCCACTTGCCTGTCACCAGGGAGACCCTCAATAAGGGCTCCTGGTAAGGCAACAGGATTGCAAGTTCGGTCTGAGCCTGGGCAATTTAGCAAGATCCTGTCTCAAAATAAAAAAGTAAGGCAGTCGGGTGGATGCTGGTTGGTGCAGAGGGCCTGGGTTCAATCTCCAGTATCACACACACAAATCCTAATAAAATAACAAAGGCTCCTGGTGAAGGAGAGCTGGTGGGTCACACACAAAGGCCATCCCAGGCATCTGACCCCTTGTGTTCCCTGGTGATTGGGCTGCATCTGGGGTACTGGAGCATCATGTGACTGTCGACATTTGTTGATTGGTTCGTTGGTTGATTTAACATAATTAAAAAAAAAAACTTCTGTTGAGTTTCCTTCCAAACAACAGAAGTGATTTGTGCTACTGTAGAAAACACAGGAAGGTTACAATACAAAATACCCTACCCAGTGTGCAGTGCTATTAATACGGTTTCGGGCAGAGGCCCGAGAACAGCCCTGATCCAGACTCGCCCTGGGACTTCAGTGAGAGGCTGGGGAAGGTCACCTAGCAATGCGGAAGCTGGGTCTGGATAGAACAGGTTGAAGCCAAGTCTTCCACTAGAAAAAAGAACCTGAACCGTGTCTCTGTGACCCCAGCCTGGTGGCTCACAGCTTTGCCAACAGTGTAGGGATCTGACTTTGCGGAAGGTACTTCTGGCCTTGGACGGGGCACCTCCCCAAGGCTTTCCTCTCCTGAAAGCCAAGAAGGGACACCACTGGCCTCCAAATGCCCATGCAGCCAGGACAGAGGCCTGGTGCACCTCGGCTGTGGCAATGCGCAGTGCTGCTGTGCGCTAGAGTGGAAGGAAAACCCCGGTGTCCTGGGGAAAAGGTCACAAAACAGCAGCCTGGAGAAAAGCAGGGGGATTTGCACTGAGAGCGGGCCTGATCCAAAACAGGAAAGCGTGGAAAGTACGCCTTCTCTTTCTCTGCACCGCGGCTCTGTGCCGCGGCATCCCCCGGTAGTGTTACATAAGTGATCTCACATTCTCCTCAAAGAGGAAGATGACAGCCCCGGATTTTATGACGATGCCCAGAGAGGCGTGGAAGCCTCTGCTTCTGTGGTCACAGCCTCTTTGCCTTTGGCCTTGGTCAGATGGGCGTCTGGGGTGAAGCCCAGAGGATCCTGGGAGGGTGCAGGTTCGCACTGCCTGAAACCCTGAGGCTGAGGCAGAGCTGGGCAGCACATGACGGCTCTGCTGACCAGAGCCAGTGGGTGCGGGCAGGAGGTGTCAGGCCCTGGAGACTCTGAATCACCAGAGCCCAGTTTATCAGCAGCCGGAGCCCTCATCTCCACCACTGGCCCAGCTGTAAGCTCCATCTGGGGGTGGGGGCAGCACTTGGACCTTGTTCAGAGCCCATCTCCCATCCTTCACTCTGCAGTGAGTGCTGGGGGGGGACTGCTGGGGTGGCTCTGGGGGAGAGCCCCCGGATCCTGTGCTATGATAGTGGAAACTCGGCAGGGGAGCCTTCTGCCTGAGGGACACTTCATTATGTACACAGACTTGGGACCATCGGGGATCTGAGAGCAACGGAAAGTTGGACTGCAGTGGGCGTGGGACACAGCAGGCTTGGGACACACAGCAGGCAAACGGAGCACTAGCAGCCCTGGTAGCTGGAGGTCATGAGCAGGATGGTGGAGGTCTTGATCGGCTTCTCACCTCCTCCTCCCAGGACAGTGCACTGCTGCTTCCAGAGTCCTTGCAGCCGCCACTGGCGGGGCAGGAGAAGCCCCTACATATAAAGTAGGTGCGTGTGACCCTGAGAGCCCAGGTTGCCAGGACCAGCTCCCGCCTTTCGGAAGTTAACATCTGGGCCGTGAATACTCTCCGCACCTCATCCCTGCGGGGCTTTCCTCCTGAACCTCATCTCACTCTGCTGAGCCTGCTTCCCCGCTGCCAGGGATGTGATGACCAGCCTGGATCAGAGGCCCCCGTGTGAGGCCACTCAGTGCCCGGTGTGGAAGGAGGGCTGCAGGGTCAACGCTGGGTCTTCCTCAACAGTGAAAAGCAGGGTGTAGAGCTGCTGTGGTGGCCAGTGATGGTGACACTCATCACACCTAACCCTCAACACTCACGCAGGGTGAAGACTCCAGAATCTCTCAGGTCCCTGACCCTAGCAGCCTGTGGAAGTTTGCAGTCTGAGCTCTCCTCTCCCCCTCTTCCTCTCTCCCTCCACTTTCACCACCGTGCTGGGTCTTCAGGAGAGGCCTGGCTTCCCTGCCCCCCACCGCTTCCCCCACCCTCTGCCTTCTGGGCCTGATGAGGGACAGTGTGGCCCTTTACCTTCTGCGTCCCCGCCCGGCCCAGGACGTCTATCACAGCGTGCCTGATGAGCCTGGTCCAGGCTGCTTTTCTCCTGATCACCCTCTGCCCCCTCATGTGAACCAGCACTTCCTTTGTGGGACTCACACTTCAAGGCCACTGCCTGTTCACAATTTCCCCCAGCTGCTCAGTTGGCTTCAGGTCAGTGCGCTCAGCAGCTTCCGGAAGGTGGTGCACTGACCCGGCACAGCTCACTCGGCCGGCTGTCTGGGGCTGGATGGTTGATCTTGATTGTCAGCTGATTGACTAACAGACCCCTGGAGAGGTGGTTGGGTCCTGAGGCCACTGACCTTATCAGTGGGCCAACCTGTCAAAGTTTTCATCACCAAGGCAGTGGGGCCAGGTGGGAGGAAGTGGGCCGCTGCAATGTGGCTTTGAAGGGTGTCACTTTCTGCAGGCCCTTCCTTGCTCATGCTGCTTCCAGGCTATCATGGAGGTGAGCAGATTTCCTTTGCCGCATCAGTCTGCCGTGATGTTTCTGCCTCACCACAGGCCTAAAGCGACAGAACCAGCAGGGCAGGGACTGGAATGCTTACGGTGTGAGTCAGAATCAACCTTTCTTCCTTGAAGTTGTTAATGGCTGGTACTTGTCACAGCGACAGAAGACTGACACAGGACAACCTGCTCCTCAACACTGATTCCAGTCTCTCAGGTCTGTGACAGGAAGGGCATGACACCTCAGCCTCACTCCCCGGTGTCAGGCACTGCATATGCTGCAGAGTTTACCGCCACTGGTCCCCATGCTCTTGGTCACTGTGAGCACCAGGCTCACCACCAGGGCCCTGGCCAGCCAGATGGGCAGTCCACAGAGGGCTGTGTGCACGCTGGCCATGCTGGTGACCATCTATGCCATCTGCTTCCCGCCTGGCACCATCTTGGCCTGCGTCTGTGGCCCTCTTTTGGCTGTATGCCGGTGGCACCCTAGTTACTGCCCTGGTGCAGCTTCCTGCCGCCACCTATCCCAGTGTGAGCCTGGGCCCCGGGCTGTGCTGCTTCCTGGGCCTGTTCCCTCCACCAGCGCTGGGCCTGCGGGGCCTCATGAGGGGCCGCAAAGGAGGTGCCTGCCAGGACTGAGGGGCTGCTGCAGGGGGCAGCGCCACAGGGGTAAGGACTGGCTGACCCTGGCCTGGAGGAACAAGGTCACTCCGTGGACTATTGCCTCAGCTAGCTGGACACGTCTGCAGGCCAGGAGCCAGACAAGGCAAGGCTGGACCAGGTGGGTGGACGGGCATTTTCAAACTTGATTCCTAGTTGCATGCAGCAAGGTAGCTGATCTGAAAACCCAAGTGTGCCTTTTGACCTTGTCTGGTCAAAGAGATAGATACCCTACTGGGTTCACACTGCCCTCACTGAACAGTATACTTTTTTTAAAAAGCTTTTCAAGAAGTGATAGGTTATCATTTACATAAAATTTAATACACAAGCATGTTCTAGTTGATTATGGGTTCATACATATGCATCAGTAGTATAAAGATATCGTACTGGAGGGATAAACCAAGAGAGGAGGCAATAGGAGGGATACACAGAAGACTAATACCATGTCTGAAATTACCTGTGTAAAAAAAATCTGAAAAAGTAGTTAAGAGAAACATCTGAATGCATTTAGCATTGTTCAGGGGCTGGTGTGATGGAGGGAGGAATGTAAATACGTGACCGTGACCGCAGCTCAGAGCCCTGGCTGCTCAGACTAAGAATAGCACTGCTCCGGCAGTCAGCATCATTAGGGACTTTACTGGCAGCAGTTTCCAGAGCGCTGGGGGAGGGCAGAGCCGGAGCTGGGGGCACTACAATGAGTTGAGGCATGAATGAGACTTGCAGAAATGGAGACAACCCTTCCGCCTTTCAGCAGACTTGCCGGTGAAGGGCCGTAAGGTTAAGTTAGCCGTGGTGGGCAGAGGTTTTGCTGGTTCGCCTGTCCTGTTGCTTCCTGACTTGAGAACGGCGAGACTGGAATACAGTGGCCGGGGGAGAAGGGAAAGGAGATAACAGGTGAAAAGTGAGAATGAGATGATCAATCCCAATTATCTATACTAATTTTCTTAGGCCTAGGAGATAGATACTATTATTATCCCATTTCACAGATGAAAACACTAAAGCACAGAAGTTGAGTGACTTGCCCAAGGTCATACAGCTAGTAAGTAGCAGTCCAGCCTGACTCAGGACCCTCTCCTGCAAGGCTCAAAAGAGGTGGGGGACAGATCCAGCCCTTGGTGGCAGAAGGATGGGTCTGTTCTCAAGAGACTGAAGGACACACTCTCAGCTAAGGGAAGGGCACCACTGCCACAGGTCTCGGGGTGGACAGGAAGAAGGCTGCGGGGGTTCTCAGGAGGCTTGAGTCTCAGCAGGTGAAGCCGTAGGGAGGGACACATGACTGGAATAGCCGGTTCTGGGAGTAAGAAAACAGGTTGCCAATGAAAAACCTACAAGGAGCCTACAGAGGTGAGCACTGGCACCTCCACTGGTTACCAGATTTCCTGCGGGGAATCTCACTGCCCAGAGGCAGACAGAGTAGAAGCAGCTCTCCAGGAAGCTTAGCCATAAAAACACAGCCCTGGCAAGGAACTAAGGGCTGGCGGGCGGGGCACAGAGCTGCAAGCTGACTCCAGAAACAGGGGGGCACTATCAGGCCTCCGGAGAAGACACCAAGAGCCACACAGTCCCATAGGGGTTTATTCAAAGGGACTGCTGTGTCCACCCGTAGCGTCCTCAGCTTCTACAAAACCGTCCCTGACCCTGACTCATCTAGACCTTCTCCTCAACTCCAGACTCCTACATAACCACATTTTCTCACTCCAGTACCCTTCACGGGTGTGATGGTTAATCTTCATTGTCAACGTGATTGGCTTGGGAGAGGCCCATTTTGGAAAGCACACTTCTGGTATGCCTGGTATGGGGGGGGGGTGGCTTTACAGATTGTTTCCCCTTCCTCTCTGGCTCCTTTTCGAAGCTGCTCCCTGGGTGCCATGAGCTAAGCAGCTTTCCTCTGCCACGCCCATTCACCATGATGTCTGCACCTGGAGCCGCCACGTGGACTGAAACTGTGAGCCCAAAAAATCCCACTCCATAGAGTTGTGTGTGTTTTTATTTTGCCCCAGAAAAGGAAAGTGACTAATATAATGTGTGTTATGTCTTGATTTTCCAAGGGAACTTTTGAAACTCAGTGTCTCCTTTTTGGTTTTTGCTTTTCACGCTCTCACAAGGCCCAGCAAACAAGTGTCATCCTCAAGGGACAGAGGAGTCTCAGGCAAGTTACACTTCATATTCCCCTGCAGTAGCCCTGGCATAGCAACTGAGGCAGAGCCCCAAAAAATAGCGTGATAAAGAAGCCCAAGTGCCCTGTGTGTGTCTCTGAACGTGACCTCAGCGGTGGTTAATGGGGAAAGCTCTGCCTGTTGCTCCTCTTACTACCAGGCCTAGGGGACATGAGGTCAAAGGTCATCTATTAGGTGACCGGGCCTGTTGGCCCTCTGTATGGTCGGACCATGGCCAATGAGACAGAGGAAGATGTAGTCCTTGGAGAAAGGCTGTTAGTGTCCCTGTGTGCCTGGGAGCATGGACCAAGTGGCCCTCCCCATTGTTGTGGGGGTGGAGAGGGGGGACACAGCATGGAAGCAAAGACCTCCTGAGGTGTGCAGGGTCACAGTCTCCCAGAAGAGCCACCACTTCAGCAAAGGACAGCCTAAAACCAGGCAGAATTTCCAGAAATTTATTGGAAACACGATACAAACTGATTAGTAGACAGCATCTTTGTACAGACAGTCCACTCTGAGCCCACGCTGGGATGTGCTGGCCTGGGGAAGCACTCGGCACTGAGGTGGGCTCGGGGACAGGGATCACTGGCCAGGAAAACCAGAGATGTACAAGAGAGGGACAGAGGGGTACACAGAAAACTGGGACATGGCTTTCCTGAGGGAAAATAGGGACGAATGTAAAAGAAAGAGGCTCCCCCCTCCTCTCCAAAAGCACTTTCCTCTTAGGAAACCCCAGGGAGGCGATCTTCTCCCTCAGCAGGATCTCTGGACCAGAGCTGAAAGCACCACACTGGGACAGGACACAGAGCAGATCGAGGCCAGGGCTTGTGTGCCTCCTCACCTCTCACTGCTACGTGCCAGGGCTGACCCTGAGAGTGGCTGTCCCAGGCCCACAGGCCATGCATCAGCTCAGAAGGCAAGAGGGACAGAGAGGGCAGCCTCCTACCCCCCTCTCTGCCTGGGACTGTGCCTCCTTATGGCTCCAGCTCCTAGCAGATGGGCCTCTGTGTTCCCAGGCCCCCGGTGGCCTGGGCCCCTGGGCTCTGGTAACATGGCCTCCTCACTCCGTCCAGGTTTCCTATGGGTGGTGGCAGCTTCCTGTTATTCCCCACTTCCAGGTTGCCTCAGCTCCCATTTCAGCTCTTGCTCTGTGTCAAACAAATCGCTGGACTTAAAACTGCTCAGTTTAAATACATACAGTGGTTCCTGCTTCCTGGTTGGGCCTTAAGCTGTGGACAAGGCAGAACTGCGAGAGGTTCCAGCAATCACATCCTGATTGCCATCTCCTTTTGCACATGGAGAACATCAGATCTGGTGGCAATGACTTGGCAAAGGAGATGTCACAGAGCTTGTGTCCTTACACAGGAAGCCCAGAGCCAAGATACATCTGACACAGGCTGTGCAGATGGCCTGGGCATGTCCACTTACACTCGCTGAACCATGGTGTCCGTCCACTGACGCATGCTGCAGAAAGCGCATGACCGACAGGAAAGTCCTCCGAACACCAAGCTCTCAGAAGGGCAAAGGGTAGGGGCTCCTTAGCAGCTGCCGTTCCCTGGGGAGTTGCGCTGCAAGGCTGAGCGCTTTCCAGAGATGAAACAAGAGCATAGGATCTCTGGCCACATAATCTGCCCAGGGAATCTGCAAAGCCAAGAGCTCGTACTAACAAGGTGAGGGACAGCCTTGCTGGTACGAGTAGCTGAAATGAGCAATGTTTCCCAAAGCTAACTGCGAATCAGGGCGGGATGACATCTCTGCTCCTCTTCTGGCCTAGCCTGACTCCGGATCTCCCGCACCTGACTAAGAGGGCTCCCCCACAGGGAGAGGGGATGGAGCCAGCAGCGCACGTTCACAGGGATGCGGCTGTTTCTAGGGTCAGCAGTCACCGTGCCATGGTAGTCAGGAGAGGACAGCGAAAGGGAAAGCAATCACCTCCCCCTGTATGGCCATGGCCACAGTCAATACACGGCAGGACAGACAGGCATGACCAGGCACACCGACTCACGCTTTCTTTCTTTTTTTCCTTTTTTCTTTACAGAATAAACACCCCAGCAGCCAGCTGTCTCTTCTTCTGGGGCCTCGGTGGAAGGGACCTCTCTGTGGAAACCTGGGGAAGTGCCCGCCACTTCCATCTGCCTCTCACAGAGCACCTCTGACACAGGTCCCACCCTCGGGGCCCCAAACCAAGACACAGTTCCAAGAGACAGCAATGGTGAGAACGATCCCTGCCCATCAACTGCACGGAAGGCTAAGATGAGAAGCCCCTCCTCTGATGAGCCAAGATGACTGCAGAACTGGGGAAGGACCGGGCAGCTTGCACCGGAGACCTGTCCTCAGACATCACACCTCCATTTCTGTGGGCTAAACCAGACATGGGGGACATTAGCATGGCTTCTGTGCCCGTTCTCTATTCTTGGAGGGTGTCAGTACATGGTGGCCTCTCTGCCCTGCAACAGCCCATCTGGGCATCACACTGGTCATCTACCTGCTACCTGAGAAGGCTGGGGGGCAGTGTCAGGCTCCAATCGTATTTCACAGACTCTGATCCTGTGCCCAGCAGCCCGTCCCTGCCACCAGAGAGGGAAGTAGCCAGGCTCCATCTGTTCAGGGAGCTAACCAAGAACTGAGTTATTCTGACACCTGTACCTCTGTGTGGTAGCAGCAGAGTGACCAGCAGGAATGCCACCAAGGGCTGAACCAGAGGAGATGGGAGGACCTCATACCAGTAAAACAGGGGGGCTCCTGGGCCTAGGCACATTTGCTTGCAGAAATACAGGGCCAGAGGGGTGGGGAGCGTGGGCACCTGCACGCTTATGCCCACAATCTTGGTTCTCTAACTAGCCCTGGTGACACCAACAGTTGTTGATTTTCTTCAAATAAACCAGGGTGACTTGCAACCTGCTGCAGGCCCCCCTGGAGATGGTTCTGCATCAGCTGGTTGGTCCATGAGGAAGCAGGGTAGTAAGCAAATGGCTCTGTCACAGTGTTATGCATGCTTGGCACATTTAACAGCTGCTCTCCTTGGAGCTGCTGGGGGACCAAGCACAGCAAGGCCGGACACCACCTCTCTCTAGTAACGGAGCTGCTGAAAAGCGCCCACAGACTGCCGGGAAATCCTTCCATTAGAGCCAGGTAACCTGCCCAAGGGGCAGGATGGAGTGCAGGATGCAGCAGGGGAGGAGTAACACTTCCCCTGCAGGGAACAAGCAGCCTATCAAGAGAAAGCTGAGATAGTAACTGCGGAGACAGAGAACACCTAGGACTGCGTAAACACTGGCATGTTTCTTAAGAAGCATCCACTCAGATGGATGCCATGTCCCTCCTGTACATAATTACACAGCATGAAACACAGCATGAAACAGCTGAACAGATGCATGCAGGCCGCCATTCCAGGGGGTGGGCCCTGAAGAGCAGCAGGGGTAGCATAGCTCCCTCCTCCCCTTGACGCTCAGCAGCTCTGCTCCAGGACAGCGACAGAGAGGTCTCCGAGGGGGAAGCGCAGCCAGGTCCACACATGGAGGTGCAGATGCGCAAGGTGCACTCCTACAGGTCCCTCCCTGCCCGTCAGGGCACAAAGAGGTCCCCACTGATGGGGCTGCCTCCTTCCCAGGCACAGCTGTGAACAGCAGCAGGACGGCAGCGAGTCTTGACCGTAGGGTGGCACGGGGGTAGCTCAGTCTGACACACAGCACGTGAGTTCTGGCAAAGGGAAGAAATGAGATGATGGTTAAAGGAAGAGTTCTGATGGTAGAAGGCGGGAGGGTAGACAGGAGGAGCCCTCCCACCAACACAGCAGGCTTCAGGCAGAGGAGGCCAGGCACGCATTCGAAGCAGCTCACGATGGCGTTTAATTAAGGCTGGACCAGAGGGGAAGCTCACGCAGGTGAACAGAGTAACGGAGTGGTACCGGGTCCTAAAAGCCGGGTTTGGGGTGGGAAGGGAAGCAGCTGCTGGCCAGGCACGACAGGACGCCAGGCAAGAGCTCCCGTGCTTAGCAGCAGACCTCCCGGAACTTTCCCGCCTGATGCGAGGCAATGGGGAGCATGACAGGTTGGGAGGAGGCAGGGCCAGGATCACTCATCTCCAGGCAGGTACACGCGGGCTAGGAACATGCTTTTTGTAGCAGAGGAGTGAACTTCAATCCCCCACAGAATCGCAGAGCTAATCATTGCTCCTGTGTTCCTCTAATTCCCTCAAGCTTTCAAGAGAAACAAGTAAACAAAAAGCAGCCACGGCCTGCAGCCATGTCACCACCATCAGGGAGGGCTGGCTCAGCAGCTGTGAGACTTTTCTCTTGGTTATCTGGAAGGGGGGTGGGAGGGAGGGGATTTTTGCTAAGACAGGGTGAGATGCTCAGACATTCTCTCCCGCTGTGCACCTGCAGCCAGGAAAGGCCCCAGGGACGCTCACCTGCACAACCTTGCGCCATCCTGAGGGAGGGCTGAGGACGGAGCAGAGCTGTGCCTTCACTTCATAAGCCTTGCTGGAACAGGGAAGGCAGACGGGCTCAGCAAATATGTGTAAAAGACTCAGATTCAATTTGGGGATCAATACACTTTTGATGTATTGATCCTTCGGTAGCTTAGATAACTGCCTTATTTAACCTTCACCAGAACCTTAGGCGGATCAGAAATGTTAGGAACTTGCTCCAAGTCACAGAACCCAGATCTTCTTAATTCAGGTCAAGTTCTTCCTTATACACCAAGCTTTCCGTTCCCCACTTAGCCTAGTGTTCTCCTAACAGCCCAGTAAGCGCACACTACCCACCCATCCTCTTCAGTGTCCATGTTAAAGGCTGTGTATACATCAGTGGCACCCAGCTCCCCACCCTGTCTCACTGGGGAAAGAGGGTTCTCGCTCATACACTTCTCCAAATCCCCATAAAATTACACTGAATTCCAGAAGAACTAGTTGCAATAGTTTCCCAAGTTTCTGACCTACCATAGCAAATGTGTGCTGAACTCATGGCCTGCAGTTTTGGAAGTAACCCTCCAGGTAGCTCAGGGTCTGGTGCCTGCTTTCTCCACACTGGCTGTGGTTTACGCTGAGCATGCGCCTCTTTGTGCCCCAGCTGAAGAGTCCTAGAGCTTAGCACCTGTTGTTGTAAAGCTGTCACTTCACTCTAACCTGCTCAGAGCATCTGCGGCCCTACTTTATTTCCTTGAAGCAAAACACAAGAGCCACCCATGGCATCCCAGACACAGAGGCCCTCTGCAAGGGCCCTGGGATAGCTCTGCCTGGATCCCCTGCCTCCTCCTACAGCACAGTGTAATCCAAGTCATTCACCTTTGTGTCTGTCTTTAAACGCATTAACCTACATTTGCCACTATTGTATGTACTCACCCTAATTCAGAAGCATTTATTTTGGTTTGTTTGTTGGAAAAATGTCCCCTACTGGTTTGACTGTCCCTACGTACTTGAAGTTCATGGACTCAGAGATGCTGAAACCTAATCAACTAATGCAATGAAAGCAGCTTCTTAAGCTTGCCAGTGGCTAGTGTCTGAGTTTGCTGCCTTCCCTTCTGAAAATCAGAGAAGAAACCGCCTTCACAATTTGAGGCTGCAAAGCAGGTAAGAGGTGATAACAGGATATGAACTTAGGAAATCAAGACGAGAATAGCAGCAAGAAAATGTTCTAGAAGGACATTCTAGAAAGAGAATAAGGACTACAGCTCCATGAATCCCAACAGAAGGAATCCACCAGGGAAGACAAACAATTAGAGGGAGGAGAAAAAAGGGGTGGGAAGCCAACAACAGGAAAATGATATGACAAGGATAAGTCAATACATATCAGTTATAACCACCAATGTCAATGGTCTAGATTCAGCAGTCAAAAGACGCAGACTGGCAGAATGGGTCAAGAAGCAAGATCCAACCATATGCTACACATGAGGGCGGCAGCAGGGAAAGTCAAGAGCCCAATTTGCCAAAGGGCTCAGGAGCAGACAGCAGGCACCTCTGAGAGTGGGAGGGGAACTGAAGCAAAACAGATGAGTTCGAGGTTGGGAGCAGCCCCAGAGCCCTCCTGACTCCAAACTCCTGTGCTACTGTCTGCCTGCCACCAGTCTGGTGTTTATTCTCCAAAAAGAACAAAGCTGAGGGTCCCACGGCACCAGGCATCAAGCCACACGTGAGGGCAGGACCGCCAGTTCCCAAGGAGGGGGACAGAGGACCATCTGCCTGCTGAACGTGAGCTCCCAGCAAGCAGGCAGCCGAACTTCCCTTCCGCAGATGAGACAGGAAGAAATTCCTCTGGGGAATCTGAGCAGCCGCTTAGAAAACCGTAGAAGACTCTGGCACCCGGGCACTACTGGGACCTGCTCCACACACAGGCTCTAGCACAGCTCTCGGTACTCTGAAGCACTATTACAAAGCAAAAGTCACCAGGAAACAGCCCCAAATGTTTAAGATCAAAACCAGTAAATGGAAGAACACAAACTATTCTTGGGAAAGAAAAAACAAAACTATCATATCCTCAGAGAAATACTAAAGATACAGAATCCACAAAACATAAACACTATGCTATTTTTCCTATGGGAGGTAATTAAAGGGGGAAGAGCCCATAGAAAAACTGAGGAATTCTGCTTCATACAATGGTAAGCTAATTTATATTGAACTAAGGCTCCAGCCAGTGACTCTGTGCAAAATATAAAAAAACAGTATCTTGGAGGTGGTGAAGACCAACTAAAATCAGGCAAAACCCAGAGAGGCTCTGGGCCTGGAGCAGGGAGACAGGTGAGAGCCACGCTCAGCTGTGACCACCACAAGCAGTGCAGGATCTGCTCGGGCAGGAGCTGAGGTCTAACTGGGCTGAGGGACCCAGGCTAGAGACGTAGCTCGACTCCCGGCACCAAAAAACAAAAACAAAACCCAAAAAATAAACAAAACATGAAGTAAAAGCTAATGGGAGAAACTAAAAAATCAAAACAGGAGAATGAAGTTGAGAAATCTACCAAAAAAGTTGAGTGAAAGACACAGACATGGAAAACTGAAGGATGAAAATGTCCTGTCCCAAATGTCTTCAGTGTGGGTCGCCTGTTTTCCCAAGACTCATTTCTATCTTGTTCACCACTTGGGGACCCCGTAAGGCTGCACTCAGATGTGACCGTGGGGTCTGCGTGCTTTAGGAGCCTCCATCTATCCGTTAGCACTGGCTTGGGGCTCAGTTTTACATTCATCGCTTTTTGTATTCATTTATATACATATAGTTACTGACAAAAATACATATGTGGCTGAGGGAGTAAAATGTACACATTATAACTCAGATGTTTCTTAGCTTAAAGAGCACTCAATCATTTGGAAGAGAAAATAGGAAAAAGGGAAAGGTAATCATGAGCAGGGCTGAAAAGCTTAAAGTGAGCCCAGTGGGGGTTTCCAGATCAACTAGACTGTCAGGAACACCTCATCTCCACTGTCCCGAGAGCTGCAGCCAGCCCGCCTCCTCTCATTTCTTTGCTGGAACCCAGGAGCTCTCTGCGGGGGGAGGAGCCTAAACTGACTGGGCTCTGGGGTCGGTCTTTACTTCCTGGGCCTCAAGATCCAGTAGTGAGACCCCAGTGGCCTCCTCAGACATTGAGACCTGTGCCCTGTCCAACTTCTAGCTAAACCTTTCATCAGGAACCTAATCGCGCTTTTTTTTCGGTCTCCTTTTCCAAACATCTAAGCTTTTCCCCAAACTCGAGATCCAGCTCCCCAGTCAGAGGTTCCCTGTCCTCCAGAAAGGTCACCCTTCATGTATCATTGGCATGGGGAACAGAGACAGGTTGGTTAAAAAGAAATGACTCTGCAGATAATCAGCAATGCTTCCTGAGAGGCCACCGCCGATCCTCACACTGAGGATCTGAGTGCCTACCACAGACTCTGTCAACACTGTAGGCCTAGGACCTTCATACAGCTGAGAGGGTCTCAAGTCTAGACCTCTTTGGGGCTCCCAACTAGTATTTCCCTCAGAAACAAGACAGAAGTGCTCTCTGGGAGACACTGTGATATCAGTAGACTCAGAAATGGTTCACGGGGTGGTCAATTTAGCATCTTTCCAGAATATTCCAAAATACCAAATTGTTGACTAATCCTGCTTGATTCACTGGGATCTGTCTTCTTCTACAGTCCCTACTCCTGTGGCTTCAAAAGCTGAGAGTACATGTGGCCCTCAGACAATGCTTTAGTAATCCTGAAACCCACTTGAAGTATCAGGAACTCCACTTTTTAAAGCTCAACGATTTTTTAAAAATAAAATTAACCAGGTTACAACATGGGATGAGACAATCAGAAATGAGTCTAGGAACACTTGCTATGCTCCCATAAACAATGTTTTAGAACATTTTTTTAAAAACTGTAGTCTTCTGAAATGGCATGAAATTGTTGACAGAAGGCAGCCTGGGCCTCAGCGTGCCTGGGAGTGCCGTCAGCTGTCCCCGGCAGTCTATTTTTATTGGAGTTTGTGAAGACAGCAGACACATTCCCAGAGCTCACGAGCTCACTGTAGCGTGGCCCCACCACCCATTTCCCAGGCTGGCATGCCAACAGTTGGAATTGTTGAATCACTCATTTCAGAAACAAGTCATCAAAAGGACAGTCTTCACACCCCAGATCATAATATTATCCTTACAGAGGCATCCACAGTGGATACCCTCTTCATGGTAGAGTTAGAAAACGATATTACTCAGTGCAGAAGATAAACAAGAAAAATCGGCAGTGTGCTCACGTGTCTCAGGGGAAATAAACCAAAGGAGCATAGATTAAAAAGGGATTTATTACACAATTCATCTCTTTTCCTGGCCCAGATGTCCTGACTCTGTCCTACTGAAAACTCACCTCTCTTCTGGGCCTGTGGCTCTGGCTTCCCTGACAGGGTCTTGATTCAGTATCTCTGGGACAAGAAAAGGTTAGGAGCACCTCCAACCCATGCTCTCTTGGTCTGCGGCCCCCATAAGCAGACATCTTCTTCCAGCTTCCATCTGATGACAACTGAACCACAGCAGGCAGTGACTTGGTCCCAGTGGGGTGGGATGGGACATCTGCAGGCTGACCACGCAGGGAGCACTTGGGTGGCGGAGGGGGTGTTCTCTCATTCCCAGGGGATCGGGAAAGGATGAGTCTTGTTTAGCCCGTCTCCCCTTCTCCTGTCTGGAATTTTTTGATCCAGCCTTCACTGGCAAGACCATGATGTGCCAGCCCTCTGCTGCCAGGCTCCTCATGCCAAAGCCTACAAGAAACTAAGGAAGCCCTTTCTTTTGTTTCTTTTTTTTGTACCGGGGATCGAACTCATGACCTTGCACTTGCCAGGCAGGCACTTAAGCCACTGAGCTAAATCCCCGGCCCTTTTTTGTTGTTCTTTGAGACAGACTCAAGCATTGTAGTTCAGGCTGGCCTTGA
>PVJX010029324.1:0-23025 GCA_004027295.1 Dolichotis patagonum
CCTAAAATTCATCTGGAACCAGAAGAGACCTAGAATAGCAAAGGCAATTCTAAGCAGCAAAGGCAAGGAAGGAGGCATCACAATCCCTGATTTGAAATTATACTACAAAGCTACAGTAATAAAATCAACATGGTACTGGAATAAAAACAGACCTGAAGATCAATGGAATAGATTGGAAGATACAACCACAACCACAAACCCACTCAACCACCTTATCTATGATAAAGGGGCCAAACATGTTCGCTGGAAGAATGACAGTCTCTTTAACAAATGGTGCTGGAAAAATTGGCTGTCCATATGCAGAAGACTAAAACTAGACCCATGTCTATCACCATGTACTAAACTAAAATCTAAATGGATCAAAGATCTCAATCTTAAAACAGAAACACTAAATCTGTTGGAAGACAAAGTAGGTAAAAACCTCGAAGATATAGGGGTAGGTAGAGAATTCATGAACAAGAATCAAACTGCACGGGAAATACTTCCCAGAATCAATAACTGGGACCACATCTTATTAAAGAGTTTCTGCATGTCAAAAGAGATTTCCAGCAGAGTGAAAAGTAAACCAACAAATTAGGAAAAAATCTTAGTGAACTGTCCCTCAGAGAAAGGACTTATAAAGAATAAAAAAAAAAATCAGACCCTCGAAATTCAAAGACTCAATCCAAAAATGAGCATCTGAAATGAATACACAGTTCTCAGATGAAGAAATAGGAATGACAAATAAATACATGAAAAAATGTTCATCATCATTAGTCATTAGAGAAATGCAAATTAAAACCACACTGAGATTCCATCTCACTCCAGAAAGAATGGCCAGGATTAAAAATAAAAACTACCAACAACAAATGGTGGAGAGGCTGTGGGGAAAAAGGAACTCTTCTGCACTGTTGGTGGGAGTGTAGACTGGTGCAACCACTGTGGAGGTCAGTCTGGAGATTCCTCAAAAATCTGGGTTTGGTGGTCCCACTTGACCCAGTTATCTCACTTGTGGGCATAGTCTCAGAAGAACTGAAAACATCATACCACAGTGATGTATGTGCACCCATGTTTATAGCAGCACAATTTGTAACAGCTAGATGTTGCAAACAGCCTAAGTGCCCATCCACTGAGGAATGGATAAAAAAGTTGTGGTGTGGCCCTGAAGCAAGGCCAGCAGATTGCTATAGCTGCTGATTTCAAACAGGAGCCTAAAGAGAATTCTTTCTGTCGTCTGTTGGCCATTTCAGAACTTTGGAAATGTAATGCTCAATTCATCAGAAAGAAACAGTAGGTGAATGTCGCAGACTTTCAGAGGCCTGAAGGAGAGAGACCCTGGTGCCTGAGAACCTGCACCATGCAGTGGCTCGGAGTGCCAGGAGAACAAGGAGCTCCTCCCCTCTCTGGGGGGGTGGCTGTGAGTATGGCAGACTCTTGGTGGCCCGCAGGAGAGAGACCCTGGCGCCTCGGAACCTGCACCATACAGTTGACTTGGGTGCCAGGAGAACAAGGAGCTCCTCCCCTCTCTGGTGGGTGGCTGTGAGCCTGCTGGTGTGAGGGCTGAGAATGAAACATCTCATGTCATCCTGTCCCCCGTCCCATGTGGTCTGTGTGTGTCCCTGCCCCCCCACCCCCGCTTAGCAAGTGGGAGCCAGTGAACTACACATCTTGTGAAAAGATTGGTTATGTTATTTAGTATGAACTCCCCACATGCAAAGATATGGACAACCATTTGAAAGAAAACAAGAGACAATATGACATACTGATCTCTGGTTGTCTAGCTTTGAAATGTATGCTTTCTTTTGTCCTGTTCTGTTTTGCTGTGTTTAATTCTACCCCCTTTAAAATTAAAAAAAAAAAAGTTGTGGTATTTTATACAATGGAGTACTACTCAGCTATAAAGAATGATCACATTGACATATTTATAAATAAATGGACACAACTTGAGACCATACTCATAAGCAAAATAAATCAAACTCACATGTATAAATACTGTATAGTCTCCCTATAAGAGTACATAAGATTTTATAGCAATCATGATTCTCCATTACACAGCTTTGAAGTCTTTTAATGTTTTCATTTATCAGTTGGAATGGTTTCTGTTTTGTTTGATTTTATTATGTGTGATGGTATAAGCAGCTATTTTAAAGAAAACAAAACATTATGGCAGCCATTGCTGATTTAATATCGTCTTGCTTTGAAGTCCTACCATCACTTCTATCATGTTTCTTATTGGGATTTTAATATATGTGATAGTATAAACAAATTTTCTTATGGAAAATGAGATTATAGTAGCCATTGATCATTTTCTGTTATTTGGTTCAGAATGGTTTTCTGAATTGGTTTTCATTCTCTTGAATGGTTTTATACTATTTTGTTATATTTGATATTACTGTATTTGAACTCATGCACAACTATTACAAAGAAAGAGATTATTGTAGCTACTGTTAATATCTGGTTGTCTTGTTGTAAAGAGCTGTGTTGCTTATGTTGTTCTGTTCTGATCTGCTTTGTTCTGTCCTCTTTTGTTTTATTCTCTTTAAAAAAAATTTAAGAACTTCAAAAAAGAAAATAACAATTTTGAAGTGTTACTGGCCCAGAGTTCATTCAATCTCTTCTCAGCTAAGTGTGGTGGCATACAACTATAATCCCAGCAGTCTGGGAGGCTGACGCAGAAGGATCCCAAGTTTGGGCCTAGCCTGGGCCCAGTAACCTACCAAGAGCCTGTCTCAAATTTGTTTTAGAAAAAAGACTGGGGAAGTAGCTCAGGGCAAAGGCCGATGGTTTAATCCCTAGAACCCCACTTCTAAAAAAATCAGTAATGACATGAAGGTGGGAAGAAAGATGATAGACCAGTTTCCAGCTATCTAGAATTATGAGGAAAATAAATGCTACATGAAAAAAACAGCAAAAAATGAACTAACTGAAACACTCTAGGAAGACAGGTGAAAAACTATGAACAACGAAAAATCTGAAAGGGTAATTTAAGCTGAAACTGTGCAAGTCACTCACTATCCTTTTTCCCTTCAACATATGTCCCATCTAACTCACTCCTGTGTATATGTCAAATATGTAGTCAACATTTATTTCAGACATTTTTCTCCCCATCATTGATATTCCTTCAAAAGTCTTCCACTTAATCTTTGTTCTGTTCCCCACATGGGAGAAGGAGTAGTAATTAAAAGACCAGATGAGTGTCACTTCAGGTTTGCCTAAACTCCTTCACTGGCTTATCAGCCTGCATTTAAGACAGTGCCCTTCTGTGGACCCTCCCTCTTCACTGCAGTTCTGGGTTTCACTTACCACAACTCTTTCCACACTTCTCGTAACTGTAAACACTGTAGGGGAACACCTAGTGAGTACTGTTTCAAAAGTACAATCCCAAAAGAGACATACCAGAGCACTAAAGAATCATGACAAGTTATTCTTCTATCCAGGGTCCATTTCTTCATCTCAACTGACAGCTAATCTAGAAGGCTAACACAATCTATCAGGGAAGGAGTCTTCCCAATCTCTCTCCTGCCCACTTCCCATATCCAGGGCTCCAACTATACAATACCATCCATCACACTGGTGTATTTATTCCTCTACTTCTAGCCTCTCTATTTTATCCCCGCCCAGAAAATGTATTTACCTATGCCAAGGAGTGAGTTTAGTCACTTGTATTCCTACAGTCTAGCACACGAACACACTAAGCACTTAAAAAGTTTGCTAATTAAATGAATGTACGCATTTCATCTTATTTTCAAAGAATGAAACTATACCTTCATCTGCATTTGTTGAGTCTCTTGGTAACTAACATGTATTTTGTTTTGAAATACATTATGTTCCTTTTCTAATGTTCCAATCCGATCTTTCATCCTTGCTATAATTACATTGCTCCTTTCTTTCTCTGTTATCATTTCCTGAAAGAGTAAACCAGAAATGACATCATGTAAAACTTGTTATTAAAAATATACTATAAGCTTTAACCATAAGAATACCCTAGCATCAGTAAAATGATCATGAACGTGAAAAAACATAAGTGCTCATTTAGAAAACAGCTGAAGGGTTTTGCTTTAAAAAAATAAAGTCTTTGTCTCTCACTTGCTCTTTTAATCAATTCTCTTGATAAACACAACATCACTTTGTTTTATTCCAAATGCACTTTCTGGTTAAGACTTAAAAGACTGAGCCTAGAATAAATTCTAAATTGATTGTAATAATACTTTAAGGCAAAACAGTTAGTTAGCATTCCTAGGCACTAGGTTTTCTTCTGGTATACAGAAAAATGTCTGGGGGCCTAATGAAGAGGTATTTCTCCTAGAGGAAGAAATAAGGATATATAGATTACGGATTTGGAATAAGGGAAAGTAAAAGTTTTATCATCAAGAAAAAGTACATGTAAGCAAACAACATTAAAGTTATCTGCAAGTGTGATAAACCCATGTTTCTGCTCTAAAAGACTATTTAACAAAATTTGAGATTTTTATACAATTTATGATTGTCTAAGTTATTTTAGATATTTTATTTATATTTGAAAGTTGTTTTATAAATATACATCTTAAATATGTAGCACAATGAATTATTAAAAAATAAAGTTGACCTAGTTTTAGTTTTTAAATAGTCAAAACATGATACTTACAAAAAATTACACTAAATTTTGTAATTGTGAGGAAACATGTTTATGAGAACTCTGATTAATCTAACCAGGTGTTCCCATTGACTTTTAAATTTACTTCAGATCACATAAAGGCTTTCTATCAGACAAGAGATTGGTTTATCCTGGTATCTTCTAATAGCTAGGTCGAGGAGTTAAAGCTCATGTACTTTACTGCAGTCATTCCTTAAAAGAAGAAATAAGTACTTCAGGAAGGAGATTGCATTTTCTACTTTCAAATCTCTTTTCTTGCTCTGTGTATTTCATGGGCTTGTTTTTCTTCTAAAATGTCTGGAGTTTTAAGAACTTGAATAAAAATTATACATATTCACTGCAGAAGTTCTGAATGCTTTTGTTTTGTGGTTGTTGTGATTTTTCTGAACAGGGTCTTGCCGAGTTCAAGATAGCCTTGAATTTATTATGTAGCCCAGGCTGGTTTAGAACTCTGCATCTGCTTGCTTTGCCTCAAAAGTGCTGGGATTACAAGTGTGTGCCATAACACTCAGCTAAAACAAGTTTATGCTTCTAAAAGAATTCTCCTGTTAATGTAAAAATAGGATACCTAACATGTATTGTTATTTTAAATTCATAACTCCACTATGGGTGTAATATCATGAGACAGCAAGATATCTCTCTCCAAAAACTCTAAAATAGAACTGATTGTATTGGGCAAACTTATTATACAAGTAATTCATTTGGGACGTACGGGCAACTTTTAAAGCTTTCATTGATTCTAATTTGGAGTACATCCCTAGGGTGTAAGAGTAACTCACCTGGGTCAACTGCTTACAGTGCTCTTTTGTAGCAGCAGCATCTTCCTTCACAACAGCAAGCAATTTGTCCTTTTCCTGAAGCTGATGCAGAAGTGCGGTCAATTCTCCTTTATTTGACTACAATGGCAAAATTAGTACAGACTTAGAAAAGGTTAACGTAGGTTTATGAGAATGAAGTGTGTATCATCTATGTTCTTGGGTCAACGCAAAGCTTTATAATAAAGTAAAATGACTGCTAAAAACTGGTCAGCAATTAAGTTGGAAACGTCACTGTAACATTATACCTTCTCAAATTTCCAACATAAAAATCAATCAGGAAGCAGATCTTTGCAAAGAATGTAGAACTTCTAGTTTTAAACCTAGAGTAAAAATAGCAATTTCTTTCCTTTTTGTTCTCAATTAAAAGACAGGATATGGGGGCCACAGATACAGCTCAGCAGCACTAGCACCTGCCCGGCAAACGCCAAGGTCATGAGTTTGATTCCTGGTACCACGAGAAAGGAAGAAAGAAAAGAGAGAAAAGAAAGAAAGAAAGAAAATGAAACCAAAAGGCAATTTACCACCACCAAATATTCCTCTTTAACGTCAAAGTATAATACCAGAAAAGACTCCATAAGGGTAATGCAGAGTAAATACCATATTCAGTCATGCTGCCCAAATATGCCCATGTCAATGGAGGATCAATGGATTCATACAGGAGTTCTCAAAATTCAACAGGCACAGCTGAAAAAGAAAACCAATCAGTCCCCATCTGACACGAGGAACGAGTGTAAAGTTTCAAGGCAGGAAGTTTTTTTTGGCAAGAAACCTCAGAAGGAGGGAAAAAAGGTAGGAAAAAATTACACAAATTTTACTCAAAGTGAGCAGCTAGCCAGTGAGGCACAGTGGAAAGAGACTTCCTATGCTAAGATCCAGGTCTGTTCCAGGGGAAGAAACAAGAGCCAAAGAACACATTTCACACTTACAGCCCCAGGATAACACAAGTGAGCACTTGTTGTTCACCAATACCAACCTCCAGCACAGAGATGATCCAAAAGGTACATCCCTCTCGGGAGAGGGATGCTAGTGAACAATAAAACAAGTTTCTATATAATGTATTTTTAAAGGAAAACAGCAAAAAGGGCAAGTGAAGAAACACAAGAAAAAGGCTGTCAGCAAATAAAAATTCTAATAAAATTATCATGATTTTAAAACCTTTAATCTAGCAGTCATTTCTGGAAAACACAAGCCAAGAGCAAAGCGCATAAGAAAGAACTCAGAGAAAAGAACACAAAAGAGGGAAACATAAAATGGTAAAACTTCATAGTAGAAGTAAAAAGTAACATCATCCCAGAAACAATCTAATCAGAAGCAAACATCAGAAATAGGACATAGTGCTGAAAACAGTAAAGGTAAAACATGGTGGTAAAAGAGCAACAAAATACAAAGCAGAAATAAAGTTTGCTTTAAGTATTATTTTCTAAGTAACAAAATGTAAATGTTAAGAAAGATGGGAAAAGGAAAACCAACAAACACTTAACCTGATACAAACAACTTCGTTTATTCCAAGAGCATACAAAACTTTCTAGTAATAAAGTTGACTGAATCTGATGACTGTAAAGCATGCTGTCCTATGAAAAAACTGACTAGAGGGGTTAATGTCATCCATATTATAATAAATTGCCAAATTTTAAAGAATTTTCATCCTCTGGCATAGACACAGTCCTGAGGACAGTAGGAAAATCCAATAAAAAAATTAAAACACTTGCTGAATGCCCAAAGGATGTTTTAGGCAGTAGAGGTAAACTTACAGCACCTGAGCCAAGTTGTCCCAGGGGCCAACCATTGGATAACAGCACCTACAGAGGTCACATGCATGCTCAGAGTAAGGAGCAGTGGCAAAAGGCAATGACATCATGACACTCACTAGGTGTGACTTGTGGAGCTTTTGCATGGCCAGCAAGTGTGCTGACAAGGGAGGAAGAAGGGAGGGAGACAGAGACAGAGACATAGAGAGAGATAGAGACGAAGAAGAGAGAAAGATTGGTTTATGTATTTGTTGGACTGTGATTTTAAAAAAAGCTCCCACAAGGTAGAAAACGCACTTGGAAGCCTTTTTCAGAGTAGGCCATAAACTGGTGGTCAGTGGAATACTGCCCCCCTTGTGCTGCTGGTCACCAAATTCAAGAGGATGCCTAGTTGAGACTCACTTCCCTAGACTGTTGACTCAGGGACTATCCAATTCTTTAGTGTTAATTTACAGTGCTAGCTATCTTTGATATGGAATAGATTTGTATTGGGTGCTCGCTCCTTCCTTCCTTTATGCTTAGGCTTCAAGTCTTGAACACCAAAAAATGACTACAGCCAAAAACCCAAAACTGAATGCAGATAGTGGAAGATGATCCCGACTGTCACCTGGACAGTCACCTGGAGTGATTCAATGCAATCAGAAGGTGTTACATATTCTGTGTAGTGAAAGTGTCAAGTGTCAGACGGCATTTGACAAAAGCGTGGCCCAACTTGGTGAAACTGAACGGAAAGAGTTTCTTGAAAGGAAATTGAGGAAATATCACTACCAGCATCTTAGTTTTTGCAGCTATCTCTCTAAAACAAATCATCTGTTAGTTGCCAGCTTTCAAACTGTAGTGTGCACAGCAAAACATGGTAAGCCCCTTTATCATGGAAATTTTATCAAAATGGACACTTCTTTGTAAACTAAAACCTCAGTATTCAGGTTTAACTGCAGTGCTAACACTTTGCAATAAGTGGGTTTTGGGTTGCAGCTTGAGCATTTCATATCTACAGTGTTTGCCATGACTGTTTTAGGAGCTTGCCTAGCTAGCATGCATGAAGCTCTGGGTTCAATCCCTAGCACTCTCAAAAGAACAACAATGATTTTATTATAAGAGTGCAATTTTACAGAAACACATAAAAATGTAACAAAATTTACACTGGAATCACATGTTGCCCACCAACATGAATACAGAGAACAGTACAACAATGAATGCTTTAAAATTTTTCAATGAAAGAGAGAAAAACATTAAAATAAGCACTATGTAACACTTTTAAAAGGAAAACAGTGTAACTATCATTCAAGTACAAAAACAAAAAAGAAGTATCATAACTTGACAAAATTTTGGAAATACAAAAACCATGAGATTTTACTGAAGAGTTTCAAGAAAAAACAACTTTAGCCAACCAAGAAAAGAAAAAGCAGTATGGCAATGAAAAAAAGAAAAAGCAGTATGGTATCAGGCTTTCAATCCATCATTAAATTATAGAATTAAGGCTGAAACAAGCATAGGAATTATTATTACAGATGTTACACATTATGAGTATCTGACAAACAGAAATGCTATTATAAATAAAACCACAGTTAAGGAAGACAAAAACTAGAGAAAAAATTACCATGTCCAGTAGTCCATCTTGTTATATATCATGAAGTCAAAACTTCAAAGTTTAAAAAAAATCAAGGATTGAAGTAAATACACTTACATATCAATGCTTAAAAACTCAATAATAAATATTCCTTTCTAGTAACCACACTAACAACCAACATTTACTGTATGCTCTGAACTCTAAGCACCTAAGATGTATTGCCTCCTTTAATTCTCAAAGCCTGATTATCATTTTTTTCTAACTTTTTTGTCTTCTTGAGACAGGGTGTCACTATGCAGTTCTGGCTGGTCTTGAACTCACTATGCAGCCCACACTAGCCTCAAACTTGCAGTGATCCTCCAGCCTCAGCTTCCCAAGTGCTGCAATTACTAGAGTGTGCCACCATGTCCGGCCTCACTCTTATTTTAGAAACACGTAAACAGTCAGGCATGGTGGTGCATGCCTGTAATTCCAGTACTCCGGAGGCTGAAAAAGGAAGACCACTGAGAGCTTCAGGCTTGTGTGGGGCTACGAAGTGAGTTCAAGGCCAGCTTAAACTACATAGCGAAACTGTCTCAAAAAGATAAAACATAAATAGATACAGACAGAAGGAAAGCAAAAAAGAAAAAGGTAAAGTGGTACAGCCCAGATTTAATTCAAAATCCCTGACACTAGAGCCCAGACCTTAACGTACACTCCACACATAAAACAACTGTCTTGTAGTTTATACACAAGGGCTTATGCACATAAACAGCGTAATAGCTTGTCTCCAATTCAGTAGTATCTCCCAAAAATTTCCTCTGCTGTTCTCTTCCCAGCTAGGTTTACTCTTAGTGTACACTCACAGTCACCTGTTCATTTATTCATTTACAGTCTAACTCTGAAAGGAAACTGCTTTCACTAAGAATATCAAAGCCAAGTCTTCAAGTTTTACCTTCTGTAACCTCTCTCGACTGTGTGCCACTGCTGGCTTTCCCCAACCCCTGACTTCTGAATCCTCCTAAGTTGTAGGATTTCTTATCTCCTGCTGTTTCTCTTCTGGTCTTCCTCAGTAACCTCTGCAGTGACTTTCCTTGACCTTTAAACACAGTGCTTCTCAGTTTATTCTCAAGTTTTTATCATTTCCCACATCTGTATGTACCAGTGACAGTGCTTTACATTTCTAAATCGCTCCCATTATAAACTTTCTCCAACTCCAGAAAAGTCCATAATCAACTGTGAAATGATTATATCCACTTAAATGGCATGCCAGATGGCTAAAATAATTTCCTAAAATTTCCACATTTTATACTGTCCTTTACAATATGTTCATAAATACCAGTCACTATAATCTACCAGTTACTAAAAGAAGACAGCCATCCCAGGTCCTTTATGAACCACTATGTTTAGCTGTTTAGCAAGTCCCATAACTTCTCTGTCACACGATACTTTCCTCCTTACTCTGAAGCAGTCCGAATTAGGTATGAGGATCCATTTCTATCTAAGACTTTGAAACCTTTTAAAAAGTCAGTCTCTGGCAGCAAACAGTAGAAACTGGTACTTCTCAGATACAAGAGACTTGTAAGAGCAAAGTTTCTGTAGCAAAGAATAGAACCACCCAGGAGAAATCATAAACAAGATTTTAACCAAAAATCCAAATTTAGGGGGCAGGGGGCAGCATACACAATATGAACATTTTCAAAACACCTGCCCTGTATCAAATGCTATCTTTTTAACAAGTTCCTGATTTCTTTGTAGACCTACATAAAATAGAAATAAAGGGCAGTCTGACTTACTATCCAGTCTTTGGAGTTCAAAATGGTCTCAGACAACAAAATTACTCTTACTCCCATAAGCTACCAGCAACACTGTTAAGTACAATAGCTAAATGGTAATAAATGTGCTAATTTCACTTGGAGGCTTTCCCCTATGAGGAGCTTTTCTCAATCCTCCTAAATAACTTAAGGACCCTTTAGAAAGGTGCTCATCCAATTATAATAAAGTAAACCAAAAGACAAAGTCTTCAAGAATGTCATAAAATTTCCTTACAACAGAACCATCTGACTTCGTATTCAAAATCACAAAGAGTTACATCTATCGATTGCCCTTGAATTCCTTGTTTACTCTGAGCCATTGCTAGCAACAGAGACCAGTCTAGCCAGCACACTCTATTTTAACATGCCACAAACTGGTAAAATGCACTGTTGATAAGATACATGGAAGTATGGACAGACACAATGCAATAGTCAGTGTCATGAAACAAAAGTCCACAGACTTTTATGGGATAAAATAACAGAAAAAAATTTACCTTACAAATTCAAATTAGGCTTATATGAGAAAATGATATTCTAGGAAAGAGGAATTTGGCATAGGAAGAAACTGTGTAAGTAGGGAGACATGAGAAAAAAAGAACTTTATTAGCTAAAAGAAGCAGAGAAGAACTGGTATGGCTGAAATGTATTAAAGGGAAAATTTCATTAGATGAGGCTGTAGAAAAAGTTATACACCTGTTAAGGAACTAAGGTTATGCACTAAAACATAATCTGATTCACCTTTTAAAGGTTACCTTGCAGTTATGTGGGGAAAACAGATTACAGGGCTAAGTAGAAAAGAAAAACATCAATTTGGAGACTACTGAAGGTCACCAGGTAAGAGGTACTGATTCAGATGAGCAGTCTTAGAAAAATAAAACCATTCAAGGATTAAAACAGTTAAGTGAACGGTGGGGTACCCATGTGCTCATAGCATGTTTTCAGAATGAGGAAAGTCATCAATCATAATATTTAATATCAGATTCAATGTCATCTTAAAGTAAAATTTTAAAACTTCTCATTTTTCCCAATATGACATAGTACACATGACATTATGACTCATAAGAATAATGTTAACTCTGTGGATGTTTTTTGCTCTGTTTTAGATTTTTTTCTTTTATCAACTTTTTATCAGCCCTATGGATTCCACCTTCAACATCTTTGTTTTTAACCACTTGACAGCTGACCCCAATGTGCATCAATCAGACAGCACATTTGTTTCAGATATTCTCTGAACATTGCTAGGGCAGGTATTGAAAGTTTTAAGATATACCATACACAGAAAAATTATCAAATAAATTTGAAAAAATTGGTTGTTTTTATATTTTCTATTATATTATCCTATAAAATTAACAAAAAAAACCACAAAGATTTGGTCTGCTAAGTGGTTAAAGGAACTATCACATATACTCGAGCATATATTTTCCAAAACATTCCTTATACACTACCTAGAAATTACCCAACCTGAACTTCAAAACTTCTAGTCAGACCAAAGTACACAATTTAGTCAAGTTCCAAATGACTTTAAAGCTATATAAATCATGTTATTCAAGCAACTGGTTTTTGTCAAAACATCAATGATTCAAAAGATTCTTGACTAAGCACACATTAGTATGAATACATGAAATACTTCTGAAGGCATTCTGCAAGTTTTAGATATGTTTATGTGGCCTAAATATTAAGGATGGGAGTAGACAATAACTAATTGCTCTAGTAGAAGTCTTATTTGATAAACTTCTAATTACCACTTATGAATATGCTTACTAAAAAGAAAAAAAACCACATACGCTTTCTGTTACCCCAAATCCTCATTCAGTCATAGAAGCAGGCTTCTAGCATTTGTGACTGACTCATGGTCCAATGCTGGGATTACGGGTGAGCACTTCAGCCAAGTGGGTGTGGCCTACATACAAAACGACAGAAAGAGTTTTCTCTAACCCTCTTCCCTTTTTGCTCTTGTTGCTTTTGCTGCATTCTGCCACATGAACTGTTGCTCTCTGCCATGTGCCACTCTGCCTTGGAGCCAGGAAAGTATGGAATGAAACCTCCACAAACTGTGAGCTAAATAAACCTCTTCTTCCTTAACTTTGGGTGTTGGGTATTTTGTCTCAGCATTAAGAAAAAAGCAACCAACACACTTACCTTCTTTAAAACATCTTGTATCACACCAGACTTTTCCTTTAGTAGGTCTACAACACGAACAGCCTCATCTTCAGAAAACGTCATGGTCTTCAGAGACAGAAAAAAGTGTTTAAACTTCATTTCAGCATTTTCTTAATTAAAAAAGAAAAGGAGTCAGCAATTAGAAAACAAAAACTAATAGTTTCAGAAAAGATAAATATCAAGCATTTATGGACTAGAAAGTAAATTACTAAGAGAAAATATTTACACTTCTCAAATAAATGATTCAGTCAAGAGGGAAAATAATGTTTACCATGTATATTATGGAAAAATAACATTACCTAGAAGTTTGTAGAGTACTAAGATAACAGTATGCCCTCACCTCTTAAAATGACATTATTTAAGCATCTACAGTATGCTAATATACACACTGAATATATTTATAATATCCTTTTAACTTTAATAATCCTGAGACATAAACTAAATTCCAGAGGAGAAAATAAGCTCTAACATAATTAAATAAAAATGAAATCTTATTCTGCAAAGAATATGTGTGTGTGTGTGCGTGTGATTGTTAAGATAGATTATCAACTTGATTAGCCTGTAAGCTATCTAGGGGACCAACACAGCACACTTTTGGGTGTGTTTGGGTAGGGCATGAAAGCATGATTATGGGGTCTGTATCTGTGCCTTGGCCCTACACTTTGGCACCATTTCCGTTGCCCTGCTTTCTGGTTACTACAAACAGAACATCTTTGCTCTGCCACATCTTTCCACTATGTTTCCTCCTTAGTGCCAGCTGCCCTGGACTGAATCCCCTAAAACCATGAGCCAAATTAAACCTCTTCTTTAAATTGCAGGTTTTGATTATTGTGTTCTAGATATAGGAAAGCTAATATGAAATGTAATCTTAACATTAAAACAACCCACAAATCAAATACTTGCTAGATTCATCCCTCTAAATTCTCCCAGGGCTTCTATTAGGCACAAAATTCCCTTTGCTAAAAGAACTGCCACTCATTAGACCAAAAGAGCACTGAGTTTAAAACACATCGACTATGTTTTAAGTTTTTTAGGTGTGTGCATGTGTGGAGTAAGGCATATAAGAACTCTTTACTTTCTACCCAATTTTGCTGTGAGCCTAACCTAAAAATGCACTACCTAACAGTTTATTTTAAAAAAATTAAAAATCTACCACCACCACCACCAAAAAAAACAGCAGCTGTGAGTCAGCATAAAAATCTCACAGGAGGTAACAGCAGCAGGGAAAAGATTGCCAAAGTAACTATAGGACCTCAAGCAAGTCAAATTTCAATGTTCGAGTCAACAAAATTAAGAAGGATGGACTAGAAAACTATCAAATCTTTTTACCACAAGTACAAAGTATACTTGACTTCATCAGCACTCAAAATGTATTTTTACAACATAACTGATTAAGACACTCTGTATATTACCTTTGTCAGTTTCAATCTTTAGTTTTTTAGACCCGGATTTCTGGATCCCTTCTACTTGGTCAGGTTTAACAACATCAATAATTTCTCTCTTATCCACCACAAGATTTGAGTTAGCATTATCCATCAGAGGAATAGAAGTACTTGCATGAGTAAGGGGATCATCTACCAACACTGCAATTTAAATTCAACAAAATCACAAATCACTTGGGTTTTGAAAAAAGTAATTAAACATGCAAACACACTTTAATGATAAATTCAGTTATTTCCCAATCTCCAATATTAGTTCAATTTAAAATGTCTACCTCATCATTGTAGGCAGAAACTTTTTCAAATAGTGACAATTAAATATTACTATTTTATAGCAAACCATTTAAGTCATCTAAAAATGGGCACTATAAGTGCTCTAATAGTATCTGCAAGTTTCTTAGAAATCATTTTGATAGCTCATTTAATTTTTGTGCTTTAACACAAAAGTTTAGTCATATTTCATTAGTGTTTAAGAAAGCAATTTTTATTTGTATTGATACTGTGAATTCTTGTAATTGGTAATTTTTAATTAAATTCCTGTAATATGCTAAGTACAAAAAGCAGTTACTGTTCCTTGCAGATATTTTCTCATTTCTAATAGTTACGGCTCTCATTTTCATACCACATCTTACTACACTTGCCAAAACTTCCAGAAAAATTTTCAAAAGTGGAGAAAGCTTCCTTATTACTGTTAATGTAAAGAACTCAAAAGTTTGCATCTGATTATCTGCTAGCAAGACATACAAACTTTTACACATAGATAGAAATCTCTGCTTATTCCTACTTTAAAAAAAATAACCTTTTGTGTACATGTAATCCTTTTATTTAAAACTTAACATACTTAACTTTTCAAGTATAGTCATGTAATACTCCACTCATACCTGATGCTTGATGTCACAAAAAGTAAATAGAAGTTCTCCTTTTCCTTTTCCAAATTTACTATTTTCTAGTACTAGTTGATATCACAGCCCAGTATTATTTGGAAATTGCTAACGTTTAACCTAAGTTTATATCCTGGAAAATTCTGGAAGTATAATACTGCTATGTCACTTTTACTTGCATGCTTAGCATATACACATATGAAATGTTTACAAAATAATAGGAAATGAAGGACAATGCTGCATCCAGCAAATGTCTTCAGGCATAATCTTAAGAGATATAAAAAAACAACTATTTTAGGAATATTTTTCTTCATAGAGTTCGTATACTATTTTTTTCAAAGTTAACAATCAGAATAAAGACAAAAGTATTGCTATTTTAAAATTCCAGATAAATGTTTTCATCACATACTTATACTGTCAAAGCAATATAAAGCCACAAGACAAAAGAGAATTTTAGATTTGCATTAGAATTATAGTTGTTACAGCACATTAAACCGGCAAGTAAAAAGCACATAATGTCTCCAGGGTCCCTATTCTATTACATCTCTAGAATTAGCATTTATAAAACACATATCTACATGTTACCATTTTCTGTCTTCTGCTTCTTTGATGAAACTTTCTTCTTTCCTGACCCACTTTCATGTTTAGTCTCTTGGTGAGAGGGTAATACTTCTTGCTTCTTCAAAGGCACAATCACAGTCTCCACCTTTTTATCTTGGTCATCTTTAGGGAATACAAATTTTTTAAAAAAATCATACTGAACAATGATATAATTAGTAATAAATTATTTCCAGAATGCTTTAGCACTAAAATCTTATTAGTTTTCTCATCAGTACATTTTCCTTCTTTATTACTCCATGACATATGTTCCTCAGTATACTTACCCCTCTAACCCCATTCCAGACCAATGCCCAATACTACTTAGCACAGTCAAACTTCTATCAGTTTAAAAAATAGGTCCTTTTCCCACCACTGTAGTTCCCAACCTCTCACACTCACTTCCTTCTACACTGACAAAAAATAAACTTCACTTTCTTTTCTACCCATTGTTTTTCAACTAACTGCAATTGGATTTTTATTTCTGCTATTCCATGAAGGGATTAACTCAGGTGCCTCGTGTCCCAAATGCCATACACTATAAATATCTGTTAATCCTTATTTGACTATTCTTTAGAATTTTATTCTGTTGATTTTCACCTTCCAAATTCTTCCCCTTTATGCTACGTGAAATAAAACAGTCACAAATGCACAAATACTGTATGATTCCACTTACAGGAGGCTCCCAGAAGAGTTGGATTCATAAAGACAGAATGGTGGTAGCCTCAAGCTGGGAACAGGGAAATGAAATTTCCTATTTGGTGTTTAATATGTATACAGCAAGAGAATTCTGGGGCTGCCTGGTGGTTATTGTATGAAATATAAAATACTTAACACCAGAGAACTATGCACTTAAAAACAGATTTTATGCCATGTGTATTTTACACACACAAAAAAACTACCAGTTCCCATAATTCTCTCCTTACACCATATTTTTTGTAGCCTCCTTTATTAACTGCTTCCACTGAATACTTCATATGCTACTATTCCCTGATCTTCAAGTACCACCCGCATGCTTACAGCTTCTAATTCTCTCATACAACCTTTCCTCTCTACATTTACATATCCTACTGTACCAAGAATTGTTCTCCATGTACATGGCTCACATAAGCACCTGAAACACAAACTGAATTTCTTCTCTCCATTGGTATTAAGTCTCTCCAATATTCTGCATCTTAATGCTAACAACCATGCACTAACCAAGGGTTGGAAGACTTTTTCTGTCAAGGTCAAATACTAAACGCTTTAGGCTTTTTATCACAACTACTCAAGTCTGTCACTGCAGGTGAAAGCCAAATGTAGGTAAACAAATGACTATTTTCAATACTTTCTTTATGACAATGAAGTCTGACTCATAATTTTCATATTTCTCAAAGTATTCTTTTGTGCCTTCTCCCCCAACCATTTAAAGTGTAAAAACTACTCTTCGCTCACAGGTCATAAAAAAACAGGAGGAAAGGCAGGTGTAACCCACAGGTTGCAGCGTGTGCATTCTGACCTAACTTAGATCTTGGAAGATCAGTGTTGATCCTGTCTTCTCATCTCCCAATCCCCTAAGGTTAGTTATATTACTCTTACTTTGTATACCTCTTTACTTTCTAGTTCTCCTATTTCTGCCATGGTTTAGGCCTGCAACTTAACTTTAGAAACTACAGTAACCTTTTAAATAGTTCAAATATTTCAAATACCATTCCTTGAAATCTGTCTTCACAAATTCTGACAAAGAAATCTGTTTAAAATACAATATAAATCTAACCACATAACAAATGTGCTTGAAAATCTTCAACAACGACTAATCTACAGAGTCCCAGATCCTGGGATGGCACACAAAAGCTTTTCAGTTTTATTTTCTACCTTGTGTTTTATGGCTCAGTGATAACTGTAATTCTATACTTCTAGGCCTTTACATATGACATTCTGTCAGTGTGGAATGAGACCCACTATATGCATGAAGAGACTCAGTCTTGAAGACTCAGCTTAGGGATTGCTTCCTCTATTACAAGTCTCTTACTCCCCAAACATCAAGAGTTGGTTTTGGTCTCTACATTTCTTCCAGACTTTATACATATATTTCCTACAAAACTAACATTTTGTTACTAACTTACATATACTCTCTGCCTAAAACATGTCGTACTTACTTTATTTCTCTTAGCACCTTGCTTGGTGACAGCTGGCATATAAACATTGTGAATCCAACATAAAAAAGTCAACACTAAGTTAAGACAGACAAATGATGAGATCTTTCATCCAAAGCAAACTGTCTGCAGTCACACATCACATCCCTTGCCATTTCTCAATTCTTTTCTAATGTAGTCATCTCTTGACATCGGTGGGGATTAGTTTTAGAACCCCTTCCCCTAAAGCAAAATCTACAGATGCTCCTGTCCCACCCAAATTGATGTGGTATTTACATATAACTACATATATCCTTCCTTTTACTTTAAAATCTCTACAATACCTAATATAATATAAATACTATATAGTGTTATAATACTGCATTATTTATGAAATAATGGCAAGAAAAAAAAGTTTGTACATTTTCAGTACAGATCCAATTTTATTGACTATTTGTAATCCACAGTTGGTTGAACCCATGGAAATGGAATCAATGAATATGGATGACTGAGTAGCCCAATAAATATCTCTACCGTTGATATCCTATCCTACTTCTACCTATCCACCCCAAAAATCTAGTTGACACCTATTTAAACTTTAATTTCTAGCATTACATGTCTAAATGGCCTGCCTCAGAATTTCTCCAATGGTTTAGAAATACCTATACTAAATTTTTAAAATTATAATGACTTAATTTTGTGTGTGTTTACAGCTAAGTACAGACTACCCTGAAAATGCACTATTCACCTTTGCAATCCTAACAACAGGCACAATGCCTAGCATAAAAGACATGACAAATGTTTGCAAAATTAATTAAGGGTGAAATTAGTTAAGGGTGATAAACACTCATCTATTCATCTTTAGTTTTTATCACATTGATTAGAAAGTATGGGTTGAAATAAATGTAGAAGTTTCTAATTGCTAGTAACTCCAAATCCTTAATGGTTTTAGGAAAATAACCAAAGTCATGATTTATAAATTTCCATTAAAGTTCTTTTCTATATTTATAATATAAAGTTTACAGTGCTGATTCGTGGAGCCATTACTAATTTCTATTAGCAATCATTATTAATGAAAAGCAAACATACAGTGAAAGTAATTATTTTGATTTCAGACTCAACACAAATATCATATAATAACGTTAAATAGATCACAATACCGCTTCCATTTTTAGGCTTCTTTTGCCCTGGTTTCTTCTTTGAGACAGCTGTTTCAGAGGGCGGGGTAGGCTGCTTTGTAACTGGGACAGATTCTACTGTTTTGCCAGTAATCTTTGATACATCACTTTCTTTGATAACCTGCTCTTCAGGTAAAGGTTTTTGTTTCTTTTCCTTCTTCTTTCTTTCCCTCATACTACAGGAAGTTTCAACCACATTCAATGGAACAGGTATTACTTGCTTGTCTTCTACAGCTGAAGAATCAGATAATTTAAAGTCTCGAGGTACATTCTCAGAATCGGATTCATGGAGGTTCCCATTTTGGATTTCTTTCTTTTTATTCTTTTTCTTCTCTGCCTTCTTTTTATCTGTTTTTGTAGGAACAAGCTTTTGTTCTCTTTTGTGCTTTGCAAGAACTTCATCATACAGTGTTTCTTTCATGAAGAGCCAGAAGAAGAGGAAAATTACTGTAATAACTACTGAAGGAATAAGGACAACAAAATATGTTGACTCATAAAACTCCATGGTGCTTTTGTTAATGTGAACCTATGAAAAACCTAAATGAGTGACAAAAAGAAAAAGAAACAACTTCAGTCTTATAAAAATTAACTTTATAAAGCTACCACTCTTTTAAATGGCATTTCAGATTAACTTGATCTACAAATCTAAATCTAAACAGGATTGTTACTCAAATCACATACTTGATTATCTTGCCAACAATTCAAACATACTATGAAAAAGCGTGGCAACAGTGTCTGTAAAACAGCTTTCCGTTTTGAAATCATGTGAAAAGATCCTAATGGAAGGGAATTAAAATGTTTTTCCCAAAATATCCTTGGTACATGAATGTGTTCCATTGGTGATGAAACCCAGGCCCTCATGCATGCTACATATGTGCTCTACTACTGAGCTACAACTTCAGGTTAAACTTTGGATAATTTATTAACATTTAGCTTTTTTCTTTTATTATATAATGTTGACATTTACTATTATATGTGAAGATAAAGAGTACCAACACACTACGTATTCACTATAGTACTAAATTTTTAAAGGGAAAAAAGAGTGGTGATTCATTCTTTCATTTACAGATTTAAGACAATTCAGCAACTTCCAGCATCTCCTTTCCTGTGATTCAGTCTCATGCTGTGAAAGGTTGTATCAAGGATTTAGAAATACAATAAACCCAAAATCAAAATATTAGAATGAAGCATTAAGATCAATTAAAATTAATTTTTTTCAATTCTTTTCAAACTATTCCTTACTGTATGAAACTGGTTACACTGCAAAAACAATGTTAGTCAATGTTGTTCTTTCTATCCAAGTGCTAAAGAAAAAAGGGATGTCTTCATCAGTGTCAGCTCAGGGATTTAGCTCAGTGGCATAAGTGCCTGCCTGGCAAGCTCAAGGTCGCAAGTTCAATTCCCCGTACCCATAAATAAATAAATAAATAAATAAATAAATAAATAACTTAGTGTCAGCTCTACTTTTAGATTAACTCAATAGCTACAGAAAGAAGAAAAAAAAAGTATGATCTGACTACATTTTTACATCTGCCTTGAATATAGATACTGTATTCCTCACCTAAGGGGAAATTTCTGTTAAACTTTAATCTCAGTTCTTCAATGACTGATCTTCTGATTGTAGATAGTGGTATTCTTGTACGCATGCATAAACCACATAAAAGTGCCTTATGAACCAGGCATGGAGTTGTATGCCTGTAATCCTAGCACTATGAAAAACTAAAGGAGGAGTATCACAAATTCAAGTCTAATCAGCAAGAGCCTGTATGAGAAGAGTAAACAGACTGGGACATAGCTCAGTAGAAATGCCCTGCATTCAATTCCCAGTATTACTCCCCCTCCAACTGGCTTATATTCTGATGGCATCCAAAAAATGTTGTGGAAAACAAGATGTTTAACACAGATATAATTAAATCCAAGAACATATTGAGGGTAAAGCAAATTTAAGACAGTTAACTTCTGCAGTTTTAATGTTTAAGTGTTACAACTTGAGTCTTGATGTCCCTCCAAACCCTCATGCAGTCATGGGGCTTTTCAGAGATGGCTGGGTCCAGTCTATGATTACTAAATGAATCCATTGACTGATACGGTACAGTTTTGGTTGTGGACAATGGGAAGGCCCACCATGGGCTGAGTGCTACCCATCCTAAAGGTGTGCAGCCTGGATAAAATGTAACGGACAGAGAAAGGGCTGTTGTTCTCATTTGCCACTTGCTGATTATTCACTATTTTGCTGCCTTCTGCCCACAATGAACTGTTTCTCCTCCGTAATGCCCCTCTGCCATACCATCCTGCCTTGGAGCCAGCAACCTATAGGCTACAGTGAACTTTTCTTCCTTTACCTTTGGGTGCTGGGTATTTTGTCTCAGCAACAAAAAAAGTAACTAAGACAAGTAAGTCTTTAAAACAGGTACCATTAAAAAACAACATGTTCTACTGGGCAACGTGGCATACACCTATAATCAATCCCAGCTACTCGGAAGGCTGAGGTAGGAGGATTGGAAATTTGAGATAAGGCAGGCAATTTATCAAGACCATGTCTCAAAATAAAAACAAGCTAGGATGTAGCTCTACCCTACAGCACTTGCTTAGAATGAATGAGGCCCTAGATTTGATCCTCAGTTTTGCTTTTGGAGGGAAAAAACTGTATGTATATGAATATGTATATATTGGAATCATTAAAAATTTTAAGACCTTAGAAAATATGCTTTTCAAGTTGAGTAAATCTGAGATTACTAAACATAAGGCTTCATCAGAATCATTTTAACAGAAATTACAATTTTATAAGACAAAGCTATTCTCGCCTCTCTTAACTAAGGAAGAAATAGGTGTATTATTAACATGATGAACTTTAGTAAATTTAACTTTGTCTTTTTCAATTAATTTATAATCCATTTTAAAATGCACAATATACTTGATTCAAGCTGTATCAGCAATGACCCAAGTTCGAAAACAGATATGAAACAAATAACCTAAACAAAGTTATTTGTTCAACACACTATTAAACTTTGTGATTCAAATATTTAACACTTTGCATACCAATAAGCAATTTTTAAGTGGCATTAACACAACCCCTGACTTACAAGAATAACACCCTGAAGGAGAAAAAGAACTTTGCACTAACAAAATACTTAAGGAGACTTGAGGTAGAATTGTTCTTCCCTGACAATTCATATTAACATGAACTATCTAGTCTCTAAATTGGTTAGACAGATTTTACTATGGTTAAGTACTACTGGTGAATTAGGATATTTTTAAAGACTAGGGTTCTTTGCTTTTTTAAAAACATAACATCGAGAGGATACACACAGCTGTTTCACTTGGCTGTGGTAGAAGGAAGACAAAACAATGAATTAGACAGCAGTTCCCAACTTTTCTGGCACCAGGGACCAATTTCATGGAAGACAATTTTCCATGAGGCTACGTCTGGGTGGAGAAATGCTGGTGAGACAGTTTCAGGAGATTCCACCAAGTTACATTTACTGTGTACTTTATTTCTATTGTTACTGTGTCCTTTATTACTATATCAGATTATCATAAGGTGCACCTAGCCTAGATCCCTTTCCTGTCCAGTGCACAGAAAGGTTCCTGCTCCTATGAGAATCTAATGGTGCCATTGATCTGTTTTTTTTTTTTTTGGGTGACAGATTTTTTTTTTTAATTTAAAAGACAATAAAACAAAAGGGGGCAGTACAGAGCAGATCAGAACAGCACAACATAGGCAACACAGTACTTTACATTAAGTCAACTGGACATCAACAATATCTAACACCATATCTCTTACTCTACTATAGTTGAGCATAGTTTCAATTACAATAATATCAAACATAACACAATAGTATAAAGCCATGCATAGAGTGAAAGAATTACAGGGCTTTCTGAACCGAATAACAGAAAATGATCAATGGGTATTATTATATCTCATTTTTGATAAAAAAGAAAAAAATTTGAACTATCACACATATTCAAATTCCAATAAGACACAATGTGGTAGATAGAACCAATGGTAATAGAACAAAAAAAGCATGGTAGGACTTCTAAGAAGGATAATATTAAATCAGCAATAGCTGTCATAATGTTTTCTTCAAAACAGCTGTTCATATCATCACGTATGA